>RJWJ010002809.1:62807-94795 GCA_004363605.1 Indri indri | reverse complement strand
ATCCAGCTTTCTTTTAAAACTTATTAATTCTAAAAGTTTATCTGTAGATTATTTTGTATTTTCTTCATATACAGTTATGCTACCTGCAAAAATGATAATTTTATTTCCTCCTTTCTAAATATTATACCTATCTTTTATTTGTCTTGTCTTATTGCATTGCCTAGGACCCCCCCCATTATAATTCTGAATAGTAGTAATATAGGGTACCCACATCTCATTCCACATTTTAAAGGGAATTTTTTCAAGATTTCACCATTCATTATCATACTTGCTGTAAGTTTTTTGTGGATGTCCCTTATCAGTTTAAGGAAGTTCCCAATTCACAGACTGGGTGCCTTAAACAACAGAAATTTATTTTCCCAAAGTTCTGGAGGCTGGAAGTCTGAGATCAGGGTGCCAGCATGGTCAGGTTCTTGGTGAAAGCTCTCTTCCTGGCTTGCAAACAGCCATCTTCTTGCTGCGGGGAGAAAGAGAGAGCAAGCTTTCTGATGTCTCTTTTTAAAGGAATACTAATGCCATCACAAAGGCTCCACCCTTATAACCGCATCTAAATTATTACCTCCCAAAGGCCCCGTCTCCAAATACCAATACCTGATGTTAGGACTTCAGCATATAAATTTTGGGAGAATGAAAACATTTCATCCATAACATCTCCTATTCCTGGTTTGCTAAGAATTTTTAAGGAATGGGTATTGAATTTTAACAACTGCTACTTCTGGAACCTATTGAAATGATTACATGATTTTTCTATTCATTAACGTGGTGATTTAAAACAAATGATTTTTAACTGTTAAGCTAACCTCACATTACTGGAATAAACTCAACTTGGTCATGGTATATTATCCTTTTTATACATTGCTAGATTTGGTCTCCTAATATTTTGTTTAAAATTGTTACATCTATGCTCTCAAGAAAGGGGGGAGCAAAAGAGAGAAATTGCTCTGTAATTTTATTTTAAAATAATATTCATATTAAGTTTTGCTATCAAGGCTATGCTGGTTTCTTTTCCTTTAGGAGGAGCTTTTGTAATTTTGAGTTTATTTCTTCTTTTAAAACATGATAGAATTCATTAATGAAGCCATCTAAACCTAGAGTTTCAAACTATAAATCCAGTTTTACTAATAAATGTGATATTATTTAGACTTTTTATTTCCTCTTGGTCAGCTACATTTTCCTAAGACTGCACACTTGATCTAAATTTGTGTATATATTACACATTATTGTCCATAATATCTTTTAATTATCATTTTTACATCTATGAGATCTATAGTGTTGTCTTGATATTGATTATTTGTACCATTTCTTTTTTTTTCATCAATCTTACTTTCTGTAGATTTAATTTGCTTTTCCTTTTCTAGCTTCTTGAGACAGACACTTAAATATTTACTTTTAATCTTTACTCTTTTCTAATATATGTATTATGGCTCTAAATTTCCCTCAAAGCATAGCTTCAGCTGCATTCCACAACTTTTGATGTAGCAATTTCATTATCACTTAATTAAAATATTTTCTAATTTCCAGAGTGATTTCTTCTTTGACCCTCTTCCATATTTAGTAGTTTATTGTTTAACTCCTAACCATTGTGAATTTTTAGCATAGTTGTTGTTATTGATATCTATTATATTTCTACCATAATCAGAGAAAACTCTCTGACATATTTTAATCTTTTGAAATTTATTATGACTTGCTTTATAGTTTAGTATGCATCAATTTGGATAAAGTTTCATGTGCACTTAAAAAGAAAGTAGTCTGGGAATGAAGTGCCCACTTTTTTAATTGTGTTGTTCAAATCTTCTATATTCATATCATTTTTGTCTGCTTGTTCTATTAATTATTGGGATAGGTATGTTTAAATCTTTCATCATGATTGTGGATTTGTCCATATCTTCTTTTAATCTTGTCAATTTTTTGCCTTATTGTATTTTAAGGACTTGTCATTATGTGCATACGAAGTCAGAATTTTTTTTTTATTTTTTTGTATGTTGAAACTTTTATTATTATGAAATGCGTAAGTATGCTGATGGCTTTATTTGTCTGACAATGGCTTCATTTTTTAAAGATATTCTCACTGAGTATAGATTCTAAGTTGGTATTCATATTCTTTCAATGCCTTGGAAACGTAATTCCTTTGTGCTCTGACTTTTATTGTTTCTTTTGAAAAAACAACCATCTTATTCTTGCTTCTTTGAAGGTAATTTTATTTTCTGCTTTTAAGATTTTCTCCTTGACTTTGGTTTTCAGTTGTTGCCCTATTATGTGCTTAGGGGTCATTGTCTTTGTAGTTATTCTATGCAGGGTTCGCCATGCTTCTTTAAAATGTGGCTTGATATCTTTAAATGGCTTAGGAAGTTTTAAGCATTATCTCTTCAAATATTGCATCTTACCTATTCCCTCTCTACTTTCTCTTCTTCAAATTTATCTGATATACACTTTTTATACTCTTTTGTGTATTTTCTATTCTTTTGCATCTCCATGCTTGCCTCGTATTTTATCTTGAACTGTCCTCCATTTTATAAATTCCTTCTTAGGCTATGTCTAATCTGGTGTTATAACCAATTATATTTTTTATTTCTTGAATTTTCATTTGATTCTTTTTTTATAGTTTTCAATTTCCTGTTGAAATTATCCATCCTGCCACTTATTTCCTTGGAAATATGAAACATAGTTATTTTTAAATTTATGTCTGATAACTTTGTTATCCATGTGTCTTGTGTATTTATTTCTAATATCTACTTTTTGTTTTTCTTCGTCATGGCATATATTCTCATTTCCCTCATTATTGTTTTAAAGACATTTTGAGGCTTCAATTGTATTACCTTTCTCTAGAAAGGATTTACTTTTGTTTCTGGCAATAAGCTAGGCTAGGACCACTTCCAATCTCAGGTCATCTTAATCCAACTAGGAAATGAATTTATTCAAAGCTTGGCTTTACTTCTTGCAAGGTATAGTCTATTTCTAGGTTAACTTTACTCCCCTAACATGGACCTTCTGGTTCACAAACCAAAGGCATGGGTTATTACCAAGGCCTTGCCTCTTTGCTGGGCTCTAAGAGTCTGAAAGCTTTACACAGCTTCTCACCTTCTTTGCAATGCTTTCAGAATTAGCGAAAACCTTGAGGGGGAAAGCCACACAAAAGCTAGACTCAGTTCTCTAAGTTTCTTCTTCCTCTAGATACTGGACCCACAAATCTCCACTTTCTTGAGGATTTTTTAAAGATTTTTTGCTAGATTTAAAAAACATATTTAGTCCTGCTTAACTAGTCGCTCTTAGTAGGAAGGTTTGTCGTAAATAGCCTAGAATATCATTGCAGGAAATGTAAATTTCCATGGTCTGTTGCCAGTTTCAATGCAATTACTTTTTAATTATTTTTTCTTCTATCCCTGACCTACTTCTTTCTATTCACACAGCAGTCAGAATGACCCTTTTGAACATGTGTTATATCATGTCATTCTTTTGCTTATAAATCCTCTAATGGCTTCCTATTTCACTAAAATAAAAAGCTAAAAACTCTTTAAGACCTATAAGGCCCTGCGTGATCTGGCTCCTCTGAGGGAACAAACTCATCAAAAGAAATCTGGTAAGACAAAACAGAATTTCAACTAAAAGCCATTAATAATGATAAAAAGTGGCATTACATGTATTAATAAAAGGAGAAAACCTTCAAAAAGACATTACAATTATGAATTTGTATGTACCCAGCACCATAGCTTCAAAATATTTCAAGCAAAAATTTTAAAATTACACGTAAAAATTGGCAAACTCACATTCTTAAACAGTGATATTTTAACACATTTATTTCAGAAATATATAGACCAAACAGACAAAATATTACAATAATAGAAAAGATTTGAATGCAAAAAATAATAGATTTGATCTAGTAGATACATAGAAGACACAGTAGTCAGTAAATAAAATAATGTTCAAGGGCATGGAACATTTATAAAGATTGTCCATTAACTAGGTCACAAAGTGAAAACCAAAAAATTCCAAAAAATAGTTATGTTACATGTCTCTGACCATAAAGCAATTAAGTTAGAAAGAAAAAATATATATTGGAAAACTTTAAAATACAACCTTAAATATTTTGATTTAAAGCATAAATTGCCTGTAAATATCAAAAGATTTAGAATGTCTGAAAATATATGTGTTGACAGATCAAGAAGCTAGAAAAAGAACAATAGAATAAATTCAATAAAGGTATAACAGAAGAAATATCATTAATAATGTTAATTAGCTTGATTGTGGTAATCATTTTAATCATTTCATATTGTATACCTATATCAAGTCATCATGTATACACTTTAAATGTATACAATTTTTATTTGTCAATTATCCCCTAATAAAGCTGGGGGGGGGGAATATCAGTAATAAAAGAGGGAAGATGCAAAGGCACAAATAACATTAGGAATGAAAAAGAATCATAATTACAGATGTGGTAAATAACTCTTTTTAATAATAAATTCTATAAACAACTTGAAGCTGATTTTATTGAAAACTTAGATGAAGTGGAAGTTTTTCTAGAAAAACATAAATTACTAAATTGACTCATGAAGCCACAGAAACTCTTAATAAATTAATTAATTAATAACCATTAAGGAAATTAATATGTTTGAAAATTCTCTATTTCCATCTCAAACCAGGAAAGAAGAGGAGAGAGAGAGAAAGACAAGAAAGGAGAGGGGCAGGCCGAGGGGCAGAGGGAGAGAGAGAGAGAGAACAATTGTAAAGGCTAGTTTTGCCAAATCTTTAATGAATAATCTCTGTTCTGTACAAACTGTTTTAAAGAATAAAAAAAGAGGAAAAGCTACCTGTAACGGTTGGGGTGCAGTCAGGGAACAGAAACTATACAGTAGGAAGGTTAGTATAAAGAATTAGTATCTATTTCCAGGGATTAACGGCTGCTACTAGAGGGAATAAAAAAGGATTCTAAAGAATGCCCTAGCAGGGAATGAGGGTATCCAAGAAAATAGCAAATTTGTAAGTAACTTTCCAGTTTGAAAGTTTGAGGGAAGAACTTTCCCAAGACAGGGATTCAGACCTCATTGGAGAAGATGTAGTTGTGTTGGATGGAAGACAGGATTGCTGAGCTGATCTCGGCCAAAGCTGGTTCCCAGGTGGCAAGCTGAGGCTATCCATGAGCTTACAGGGTAGCAGGACTCATGGACCACGCTAGGAAGTTTCACATAACAATTGCTGCTGAGCTCTCTGGGAAGCTAGTTGAAGCGCCTATGGAACTCATCCGGAACCTCCCCACTGGGGCGGCTGCTACACTTGCCGGAAGCCACTCTCACAGCAGGGTTGTGGGGATGGGTGTCTGGAATTCACTAGGGCTGAGCTCCAGGTGGTGTACAAGAGTGCACCCAAAGAGCAGCACAAGAACAAGAGGGAAGAAAAACATCTTGGAACCAAGAAGAGGGGTTTGAAAATAGTCATTGCTGCATTGTTTATATTAACCAAAGAATTCAAAGCAAACTTTCAAAAGTAGTGGAATAAATAAATAAAAGATGATATATTTGTATAATAATGAACTCATCCTACCTGTACATAAATATATCTCAAAATGTAATCTTAGTGAAAAATTGCAGCAGTATTGTACATTACATAATTTGTAATAACTTTTAAAACATGCGACACTGTACAAATACATTCTGTGATAATATGTGTGGGCATGTATCACATTCAGGATATTGATTGTCTTTGAAAAGAGTAAAAAGAGAATAGGATTGGAAAGAGGTATACAGGGAAATTTAAATATAATATTTTATGACTTCTTACAAGATCTTATAAAAATGAGAAATATTCTTAAAAATGAGAAATGTTGACCGAATAGAATTGAGTAGTGTGTACCCAAATGTTTATAAAATTATTTTTTATAATTTGATTGGTCACAATATATATTGCCATATTCTGAAGGGGCGGGGGAATACTTTTAAAATCTGTTCAACTCAAAATCTCCTAGACTTTTGTCCCCTAATTTTTTTCAACAGAATACCTATTGATATCTTACTGAACCTTACACCATGTAGCACAGATTAAATAAGTGCTGACTTGCTCAAATGAAACCGGTTATGAAATACATACTGCAAATTTATGGGAGAGAATTATGCTATTAAAGAAATCATTCCTTAGTTTAAGTTGAGTGTGATTTCTCAGATGATAAGAACAGTTCTTCCAATGTTTGATTTTCAAATCATACCTTATCAACCCATTTGTGATTCTTTAGTTCAAGGCTTGATTTTCAAGTAAAGAATCATTCACAGTAGAAAATGTTACAAAAGAAAAGTATTGTGACCTCTATGTCCATTCCAATTTCAACAATTTTTCTGATTCTACACCAGCTCAATCAGTTGTAACACCCTTTAATTATCCTCTAAAATAGTTGTTTTCCAGTTCAAAGCATTCAAAACCTACAAATGCTTGTGTTTGGGGCAGTGATTGACAACACTCTTTTGGAGGTGGGGACAGGAGAAATATAGATAATTTTTCATTATTTTTTCTTATGGATGTCTTTGTAATTGAAAAACATGAACTCAGATTTTATAAATATCACTTGTCTAGTTAGGATGTTTGATTCTTTACTGAATCAAGGAATTCATAAAAGCAATTTAAATAAAAATATACCATCAGATCACTGGCTGGTACCGTTTGGTGTAATTTGCTGGCCTCAATATTTGTTAGTTTTCTATAAACACATAAATTCCAGTGCAATCTAATTTGTAAAATTGTAAGAAAGCCTTGCCAGGGTGACTTATTCAAGAGTTAAAAATTGCCACTACATGTAAGCATTGAAAAAGGATCATCTATTCTCCTTTCAAGTTCTGTCTTTCATAAATGGAATTGACTCTCTTTTTCTGGTGTCACATGTTCATTCATTTACTCAACAAAGTTTTCTTAAAACATGCCAGCTGCTGAATAGCTTTAAGCCAATATTGGCCAATTGAACTCCTTTAATAAAAATGATCAATGAGGTTATAGAAACTATATGCCCTTGGAATGGTAAATCCCTCCATCCAATGAATATTTATTGAACACCTACTATGTTCCCAACATTGCTCTAGGCACTAATATAGTTCAATGAACAAGAAAAACAAAGCTTTTGACTTGTCTAGTGATTAAGAGAAACATTAAACAAGTAATTATGATAACATACAATGAGTACTACTATAGGGAGAATACAGGTTGATCTTTCAGAAGCTACTGGCTCTTATTTATTTTTTTAAAAAGTATTTTTGGCCAGGCACAGTGGTCACGCCTGTAATCCCAGTACTTTGGGAGGGTGAGGTGGGAGCCCAGGAGTTCAAGATCAGCCTGAGCAACATAGTGAAACCCCATCTAATTTTTTAAAATTAGCCAGGGGTGGTAGCATGAGCTTGGAATCCCAGCTACCCAGGAGGCTGAGGTGGGAGGATTGCTTGAGCCCAGGAGTTTGGGGCCACAGTGAGCTATGATGTGCCACTGCACTCCAGCCTGGGTGACATAGAGAGACTCTATCTCTGTGAAAAAGAAAAAAAGTATTTTTTGGTGTCTAATATTTGCTAGGCACTCTTCTAGGTCCTGGGACTACCACAAGAAAACAATGAAAGTACATACTCTCAAAGAGCTTCCATTCTTACGGTGGTCAAATCTGTAGCACTAGTCTTCATCAGTACCATGCACAAAACCAGTGTTTTCCAAAGAGTGATACTTTTACCACTAATCAAACATGAGATGATGTGGGTGGTGCACAGACTTTTACAATAATAGCTCTACATTTATATTTATAATTATTTTTATTCATGGCTTCTGATATAGGCTTTCCATTTGTGGTAGGATAAATAATGATCCCTTCCTCACCGAATTTACTTAATTTTAAAAAGGTAAGTTCAGTCGAAGAAAAGTATTTAGTAAATAAGGATAGACTGTATGTAGATTTGGCAAAAAAAAAAAAAAAAAAAAAGTTTTAGTGATGCACATATTCCAAAAATGGGAAACACAATTTTCACTCAAAATAAGATGTTGTCCAGATGTCAAAGGTATCATTCCATTGCCCAAATTCTTAGGAGAAGCTTTTTATTTTTTTAAAGTTTTAGTAGCTATACGACATAAATTCAATTCTGGGGGGAAAAAAGAAAGCAGATTTTATATTCTTTACTCCTGTCTTTTGTAAATTACTTGAAAGAAGAGAAAGTCTTATTCATAGTTCTCAACATACCTGTGCTTAGTAGGTGCTAAATAAATGCTGCATGAAGGAATGAAAGAATTAATTAATGAAATGGGAAATGCAATAGAGCATTTCAAACTACAGTGAACGGTCTGACCTGACTGAATATAATTAGCCACAGGGCATACGGGGGACCAGTCTCTGTGAACCAATCAGTCCACAAGAACAATTTAGGACTCTGCCCTGAAGATTCAGATCTGCCTTTCTAATAAAAGGAACATAAGAGAGATTAACCTTCTTGCTATGTAACTGCAGACCAATTGGTATAGCTTGCCTTATATCACTGCCATAGAAGAACAGTGATAATAAAAAACCCTCACCAAATTGTATGTATTTTTTAGAAGACTGAGTAAATTAAGATTCCATTAAATAAGCTTTTACCACCACTGGGGTCTCAGTATTATGCTAACAATTCAAAGAGAACCCATAAAAACTGCAAATTATAGAGAGAGTTGTCTTTGAACCTAGAGAAACTGAAAAAAGGGTGGGGCAAAGGCAAGCTTTGAAAAATGGCATCTTGACAGTTTTGTGTAGGAGAAAAAACACTAAAATGCTAAAATATCATTACCTTCCACATTTTCTGCAGCTTTAGAATAAAGTTGTATTTCTCTTATTTCAAAATGTTAATTCCTGCCATCTTCAGCTACTGCAGAAACTATTTTCTGTTTTGAGATTTTGAAGAATCAAAAGACCATCAAATTTTTTGCTAATAGAAAATCCTAAGAATCAGTTTAATTCAAAGAAATGAGGATTCAGTTATGATAAGTAACCCATATGTTTATGTTTTGCTGTGACAATTTAAAGAATAACTCAACAATAGGCAATCTCTCACAACCCTATCAGTTCAAGGAGGAATTATTCTC
The DNA here is from genome assembly GCA_004363605.1 of Indri indri. Classification (NCBI taxonomy): domain Eukaryota; kingdom Metazoa; phylum Chordata; class Mammalia; order Primates; family Indriidae; genus Indri; species Indri indri. Next base: position 85,732 of record RJWJ010002809.1, on the reverse strand, counting down.
TTTTCCTTTCCAAACTGCGATTGTCTCAGTTACCAATACACAAATGATGTTAAATATCCTGGTCCTGTTGACATCATTCTCATGTTTCCTTGTCAAGTGTCATGAGAAATTTTGTCATTAGGCAGGTTGGTAGATGCCCACTGCCAAGTCTTCTTGCTCTATCAGACCAATTTCATAAGGCTTCCTGAATCTATTTGGTAGAAATGGGATCCAGACATGTAGAAATTAAATTCTCTCAGCAGTTAACACCTCAAATAGTGGTCATCTCTTTGCTTTCTATTTTGCTGGGTTATGGTATGGAGTTGAGTGGAATAGGATGACGGTGACCTGCTCAGTTTGCAAATTTGCTGTTCTCCAAGAAACGTGCATATGGTTTTCTCAATTTGAACAATTGCTGGGAATAGGATTCTCTGATCCTGCCTAAGTTCATTGTAAATAGCTTGACGAGGGGAAAAAGTGGCTGTCTTCCTCTTGCTAATGCATCTTTGATCCTCACTGTATCTAGATCTACTTACAAGTAGTTGCTATGTCATTCCTTTGCCTGCCCTGGCAAATCAATCAAAAGATCCACCATTTCTGTGCAATAAAACAAATGAAGTTTTAGTGCTCACCTACACTTCCATAATAAAATTTCCTCTAGCAGCATGCATTTTGTAAAGTAAAACCATGGTAAATACAGCACAGAGAGCATGCTTTCCAATGACCAAATAAGCAAGGATTATTATTCATTCGTTTATTTATTTTCATATTTGCACCCACATTTTTGTTTGGGAGCATGTCAAGTAAGAGATTAGAAGACAATTTTCACACAAAACCTCCAAAGAAACATAATGTTATTCTGTGGAAGTTATTTTCTTGTTCTTCAAGTTATTTGCTTGTTTTCCTTTCAATTGGCATTTAGAGAACTAGCCACACAGGCTGCTCCCCACCTTCCTGCATGATACCATTTCTTCCTGTTCTCCTTATCTGTAGCTGTGATGATGCACAGCTTTCTCTTTTTTCTTTCTTGTGGATTTGTGCAGTTTCTTGATGTTTGTGACAGGCCACGATAGGGGAAGCTTTTATCACCGTGGGGTTTGGAGGCCTCAGTAAATTGAAAATTGCAAATGAAATCCACTGGGCTTGAATTCATCAGCTATTATGTCAGATGACCTTTGGCAGCTGCTGATAAAAATGAGAGAATGTTAGCTCTGATCCAATTTTCAGCACTAACCATTCCTTTTCAAATCCATTCACAGTCAGGCAGCAGACACATGGGAAGTGAAAATGATAGGGTTTCAAGAGAACGGCATTGTGTTGCAGATTAAGATTTTCTCCCCCTATTTCTGGAGGTCGCCCCCAGGCCCCTGTCTGGTATCTACCTATTGTCCAATCAGTTTCAATATCTGCTTCAGAGGACATGTTAGCCATCCTTACAGATAAGTGCTTACAGGAGAGAATGTTGGACTTAATAGTTTTGCTTAGGAGGCATCAAGGGTCGCAGTGTAGCAATATTGACTGGCACATGTTAGTTTAATCTGACATTCTAAGGAATGTGACACTAGATTCTTTCAGAGTTGTTGATCTCTAGGTGATTTTTGTTACTAGTTCTGGTTTTATAAAATTTATTTTTGCACAACTATTTATATTCATGAGTCAGAGATATTCTAAAATATCTATCATAGCCAAGCAAAGGCAGCCTAAGCTTGTCTAAATAATGTATGAATGCCAAAATTATGAAACTGGGAAAAAAATGACTTGTGTGTATTCTGTTCTTGCAATCCATTTAAAGGTACATGTCATCAATAGTGTTTCAGGACCTAGATTATCCTAAAATAAATAAGTGCCTGTAGATTGGTAGGTTTGCCAATAAATGTAACAGATTTTTATCATGCAAGGAAAAAGAATTAGACTGTTACTTTCTGCTGAGGTAGCATGAACCAGCAAAATAATACTATGGATGGTTGAGTCATTGATATGATTTCCCATTTATGGAACACAGGAACAATCCGAAAATAAAGAAAACTGAAATTAATTTTTTCCTCATTTGACTGTGTTCAGAAAAGAAAAAAATCTCTCCTTCAATCTTTTGAAAATGCTGAGTTCATTGAGGTAACAGTCCCAAGCAAATGTAAAGTTGAGAAACATCAAATAAATGAAAACCAAATAGCATTATAAGACATTCTTTAAAATATCTGACAAACTCATTTGGAAGAGGTTGTTTGAAAAATCTGATAAACTTAAAAATATTAAATCTATATTATTCTACATTTTCCTGGTATGCAGGATTTTTTTCATTTTTGCTTTTGGTATTTCATTGGTTAGCATTACATGGAAATAGTTGTTCGTGTTACTAGAATTGCAAAAATACTTTTCATGGCATAGCAATTCCTTTCTCTCTGATACACCAGTCCATGGCATTATGGAGCTATAAAGATGCTTAGATGACCCTTCCGAATGCCAGGTTTTGGAGGGGAAGAATATGGTTCTATAAGATTTCTTCATAAGAAAAACAATGTAAACATATATGCAATATAAATTATCCGTGTGGTATATCATATTTTTAAAAAGAAATTTACCGTCAGTATCTCACTGCTTGCTTCACTACCTTTTCCTGGTACTCTTAAGTTCTTTTAAGAGCAGACAATTATTTGTTGCCCAATGAGAGTGTATAAATAAAATGCCTAATGATAGTATCCACAAAAATACCAAATGCACATTAAAAGTCAATTTTTATTGAATAATATTTTAAAGGACTCAATGTCAAGTTGTAAGCAATGCTTGAGTCTAGAATTAACAGAGGAACAGAGAAACCATCCAACCAAAAAATATGGGTTCAGCATATTGCCAGTTGGCTTTGATTTCCCCAGATGATCTGATTTTCTAAATTTTTTTAACCAATAAAGGCACACATTTTAGAGTCCCTGGCTGACACAACTCTGTCAGTTTGGATCCTAAGGTAAGTGAAACCTTCGCCTGGCTGGCTCTATAAAAACACCACTACAGCTTTAGGTGGTTGAGCCAAACCACTCTTCTGAAATAAAGACAGCAGCTCTTATCAAAATGATGAAGTCTGCATTTCGCAAGTTTATCAATGACTGCAGTCACACATCGCTTAATCCATCCATATTCATATAACAGGACCTGTTCCTCAGAGTTTAGTTTCCCCAAATCTCTAACTACCTTTTAGGTTTTGCAGTGGATGCTGCCACTGTATCTAAAGAAGTAAATAATTTAATATTGAACATGCTGTTAGCAAGCTGTGACAGCCCCAAGTCATTCAGCGTGGACCCAGTCAGACAACAGGTCCCTGCCAGAAGAAACAGCAGCACCCACACTTGGCTGTGCCCTAGGGCCTGGCGTTCAGCCATTGTGATCTGCATGCTCAGATAGATGGAGCAATTAGATAGGCCTGTTAAGTCTTATGTCTTCATTATTGATTTATAGTATGAACTCAGCATGATTATTGAACCAGACCAGCCAGTGAAACAATTGAGTCATTGATCCTTACGTATGCATGTATCTCCAATTTGGATTTGGAAAGGAAATACATGGATATATTATTATTTCTGGTATTTTCTCCAAGAGCTTGAACAGAGATTTGGATAATTCATTGTTTCCACCTCCTGACCTTTCTTCATTCCCATTCCTTCTATAGCAGCACCGTCCAATAGAACTTTCTGCTCTGAAGGAAATGTTCTACTCTGTGCTGTCCAATACCATAGCCACTAGCCACATGTGGCCATAAAGGACTGGGAATGTGACTAGTGTGACTGAGGACCCAAATTTTAAATTTTATCTGATTTTAACTAATTTAAATTTAAATTTAAATAGCGACACGTGGCTAGTGGCTGCCATATCGGACAGTGCAGCAGCTCTATAGCATACTAAACTTTTCCACTTGCTGCAGCAACAGCCCTTGTCAAAATTCTACCTGCTTTCCAAGACCCTGTTCACACGCTACCTCTTTTATAAAGCTATTGTTGATTCCCCCACCTCATCATTACCTCTCTCTGAATACATATCTTTTGAATACCCTTGATTCATTGATATGTTGTTTCTATAATGTATATTTGAAGAATTAAATGGAGTTGTAGGTTTTGTAGGGAGAAAGGATACTATTTTCTTGTTGTTTTAATACATGCTAATTAGAGAAGCACTAACACTATCATCCTTTTTACATCCTCTTTTAAAATGAATTTAGGAAAAAAAAACTATTATTTTCCTCTTCCGGTTTATCTGTTAGCACTGAGATGGAAATGTAAAGCAAAATTATTGTATTTTCTTATTTTGAGGGTAGGAAACTTAAGGACACTTCTTCCTCCTCTTCATAGAGAGCTACACAATGCTATGCATGTAGGAAGAACTCAGTAAATACTTCTTGTGTGAATAAATCAATGAATAAGAATTATTATCCAAGTTATGGGGTATCTTTTAAATCCGTGAATCAAAATGTGTTAATATTGGCTTCTAAGGTGAGAAAAATTCCTTCCAGAATATTCACGTGAAATTCTACTCAGAAGTAAACTAAGATTTTTACTACATGTGAATCTTTAAAGGTAAATGAAAATACTACATACTTTAGTGTATGCTTATGATATTTAAGTAGCTGTTTAGCATTTCACCACTAAATTAATGCTATTGACATAATATATAATGCTAACTTTATTCTGTGGTACCATATAACACCTAATTGACTTTTGGGGAATAGTGAGATAATCTGAGACAGCTGTGCTGTCATTAAAAGAGCACTGGTTTTGGAGTTTTTGGAGTTAGAAGACCTTGTTTTAAAACCAAATTCTTCCACTTATTAATTAGGAATAATATTAATAATTATTATTACCACATTATAATAGCTTATGCTTATTGGAACATACTATGTCCCAGGAACTGTTCTCAGGACTCTATATGTTAGCTTGCTAATCCTCCAACAACTCTATAAAGTCAGTAATATTATCCCCACCTTATAAATGAGGAAACTGAGGCACAGAAAGATTAAGTAACTTGTCCAAGGTCAATACAACCATCTTGCCATCTCTGCATTTGTATTCTCTTCAATAAAAGGAACATAATATTGCCCCCCCCATCTCACAGGAAAGGCTGCTGTGAGGGTCAAATGAGATAATAATACGAAAATACAATTACCCATCTACTAATTGTGCTTAGTGCTTGTGCCTGGTGTCTCATATTAAGGTTTATATGCCCTTTTTTGTGAATAGAAAAGCCGTCAACCCCAAATATGCCTTATTTGCTGACAAGAGGTCCTCCTCACTCCCATTTTCATAGTTTGTTAGTCATGATCACACTCAAATAAACCCAGGGAAAGGGAACAATTAAGATTTCAGCTTCCCAACACCTAATTACAAAGCAAAGCCCTTTGGGCCATTTTTACCTTTGTGAAAAATCTGGGCAAGAGGAAAAGGAAGATCAGATGAGAAGGGAAGAAACTGGAGGACTGGAGGAAAAGTGGGAGAATTCCCCCAGAGCTCACCAAGGAGAAACACAATAAATTCAACCAAGAATCATGCGGCACTTTCCTTTGCCCTCTGCCACCTTCCATTTCACCTCAGCTGGGTACTGTCAGATTTATAAAATGCGGGCCACGAAATGGATTCTTAGTGAAAACCTTTTTAAAAAATATTAAAATACTTCATGTCAGAGCACTTTGAAATTATTTCTCATTCCCAGAAATATATGCATGGAATATGTGGAGTTTTAAAAAATGAGATTAAGTTGTTTTACCTAGTATACTACTTTAGTCATCTTCTACCTTCTCATTTGTCTGTGAACAGATTGCAGTACTTCAACGGGATCACAGGTCCATGCACTCAAGTTCAGCAGTCTATAAATACCAAAATTATGATCGAATAGATTTATGACTGTAGGTCAAATATTACTAATCAGTACCTTCAACCAACATACTGTATTAATTTCCTTTTCATAAAAGCAATCATTCAGGTGAACAAGAACCATTGGCTTTAAGGAGCACAGGTTAGGCGAAGACTTTAAAAAATGAAACTGATTATAATAAAATGTAAAATACTTACTGTGCTTCTTCATACTTCCTGTGAATACAGCCTGCTAAGGACATATGATGCTTTTCTTAATAGGGTAAGGGGACTAGGTTTCAGAGTTAAAAGGAAATTGTTTTAATCTGTCTGGTCAATGAATATTAAGCATGATTTGAGTCTAAGCTGATGTTGGCCACCCTTTTTGTTGTGAATAATAATAATAATGGCAGTGGCTTCTATTCCTTAAGTGTTTGCCATATGCAAATGTATTGTAGGGTAAATAACTCCAGCTGCTATAATCAGTAAACTTTCAAATCCCAGTTGCTTAATAAAAAATATCTGATGGATATCAATAGAATCTGACATGGGTCAGGTGGATTTTCTTTGTGGCTTTCCTCCAAGTGATGATTTGGGGAAACACTTTCATTCCATCCTGCCATTCTGCCATCTCAAGAGTTGTTCACTTCTAGCAGTGTGGCTGGAATAAAGAAGACTCTTACGTGCCACAGCTTGCAAGTGATGTATCACTTCTATTTACATTCTGTCACTGAGACATACTCAGATAGCCTTACCTGGATTTTTAGGGAGCTGGGAAATATAGCTTAGCTCCATGCCAAGGAAAATGAAATGGACAGTGAACACGTAATGTTGTGTTTGCCACAGCCAGGCACTGTGCTTTACATACGTTAACTCATTTAATGTTCATAAGAGCCTCGTAAGGTACATACTATTAACCTCACTTCATAGATGAGAAACCAGAAAAGCAGAAAGTTTAAGTAAGCTGCCCAAAACACACAGTTAGTGATTAGTGGAACCAAGATTCAAACACAGTCTGTCTTTAATGGATAAGAAAAACAAAATTTTATAAAAGAACGTGCAAAAAAATTGTAAACAGGCCAGAAACATGAAAAAAAGGAGAAACAGAACTAGTAACTTGTGTATTGGAAATATTCAGGCTCAATTATAATTAAAGAAATGGAATTTAAGGGAGAAAAGGTTTTACCTGTCACATTAACAATAGCAACAAAAAACTTAATGCTATATACCAAATGCTAGCCAAGACATGATAGAAAAAAATATTGCAAGGAGAGTCACTGAAGTATTGATAGTGGTTGTTTTATGGTGATGAGATTATGGGTGATATTTCTTACTATTTTACCTTCAAAATTTTCATTTTATAAACACATATACACAAACACACAACATATAACTGATCCACAAGAAATTCCAGCTTGGGCTATGGCAGGGTGAGAAACATACCCTTATTCCTCACATCAAAAAAAGACTATGTCCATGCAGGTGAACATAGTAGTTTAAAAAAAAAATAGAGAGGTATTTATATTCCCCCAAACTCCTGCCATCCCCAAACAGAAAATTCACTTGTGATATGACTATGAGAGAATAAGACTGATTTATTTTTGTGGCTCGTGGACTCTGTCATCATTTTATGTTCACTCATGGAAATTGTATCCCTTAAATTCATTTTTTAAAGAAGTAATGGTTTCGATGTTCATAACACTGTCAGGACATTAGTAGAGAGAGAATATTATCGCATAATCACATAATTTTTTAAACTACCATGTGTTACCTAATAGTAATATCAATCATATGGAAAGCAGTGTAAAGACTGTAAATGCAGAAGAAAGTGGTCTGAAAGGACCAGATCCTGAGGAATTGGGCAAAGGGATGTTCAAGGGGTCGGGAGGCAGAGGATAGGATGTTTAACAGGGCTCATGTGTCTAGCCATTTGGGGAAATTCATTTTCAGTTCAGGAACCAATTCAGAAATTACTCTTTTAACCAAAAAGGAGTAGTCTAACTATCTCCCTCTTCTGTCACTGAAGCATCTCAGAGAACACAGACTCAGGATGCTTATACATATTTAAAGACATTTTATCTCTCATATTTTAAGACATTTTATTTCTCATATTTTCTGTATTGGAAAGAACAAATTTGCATGAAAATCAATTGATACAGACACATTTTGTTACGTGTATTGGAAGATTATATTAGCAGGGTCCAAAAGTAATCCACGATTAGTAAGAGATCACAAAATAGGAAAATGACCAAAACCAATGTAGACCAGCATAAAACCAGAAGAATGTGGGAAAAGTAAAATGAAATCAAAACAGATAGAAAAGAGATCTCTAAACCTGAAAAAAAGAAAAATATAATTTGGGTGATATTTCCTTGATCGAGGCACAGTGTAAGGTTTTATCTTTAAGGCACATTTTACCAAACCTAAATAATGGGTTTGGCTTGCTAACTACATACGATTTTCAAAAACAGGCTTTCAGATTTGCATTGGTCAGAGAAACTGTTAGCAACAGGTAGTTATGTAACATGCCAGTTATTACCGTAGGATTTGTATATTTTAATGCAATATTTTCCAAAGTGTAGCTCATATAGTACTGACTCTGAGATACAGTAGTAAGCTATTATATAAATAATGATCCTATGGTGAATACAACCAATTATTAGGAGATTTATTTATGACAAAATTTTCAAAGCCTTTAATACTAGTACTTACTATGGCTCTTCGATGAATGGGGAAAAGATGGAAATATAATGTTCAGCATTTCACCTGTGGATCCTTTTTCTGCCATGAAACATGTTTAAGACCAATGTCTTTTGAGTCACACTTTGGAAGCCCTGATTTGGCATCACTGCTCTGTACCAGCAGAGGCCTATCTCTTTAGTTGTGATAAGCAATGGTTAAAAGCGTGGACTCTGGAGCTAGATACTGGCATTTAGACATTGACCCTGTGACTTGCTGTGGGCTCTTGGGCAAGTTATTTGATCTCTCCATATTTCAATTTCTTCACCTCTAGGATGAGGATAATAGCAGCACCTTGCTCAGAGTGAGCATTGAATAACTTGATACATTTAAAGTACCTAGAACATTTCCTAGCATATGGTAACTTTTCAATATTATCACTTGGCTACTAAGGCAAGTAGAATTTACACCAAATAAATATCCTTCTTTACTAGAACAACCCCAAATCTATTTTGAGTTATGTTATATAGAACATTTTCTTTATTTTGTGGAGAGTTTTTTTCCCTGAGACTGCAAATGATAAACCCATTTTTAAAAAGCCTAAAATTTGCAATTAAAATCAGGGAGGTAGTCTTCTTTCTAGCTTAAAAATGTACCATTTGAACCTTTGTTTTTTCCCTTTAAGACTTCAGTTCTTACCACGTCGGTGTAATATAGTGATAAATGAAGTTACTTTCTTTGGTTTGCTAGCAGGGCTTCCAAGATGACCAGAATCTTCCACTGAAGAATATCTCTTAAATTCCTCATCCAGGAGCTACCAGAGCACTGAGATTTGATTAGTGCTTTATCATTGATGATACGTTTTTGTACACATAACAGCGCTTATGGTTCTTCTTATACCATTTTCCTTTAGCCCAGGCTGTTTCCCTACCCTCACCCATAGGTTCAACTGTATTTATGTTCACCCCCAAGCAGGAAGCATTATTTAAATCATTTATTTAAATCCATTTCATTCAAAAAAATTTCATATCGATCACAAGAGATTGACTGAGTGTCAACATTAGCTTCGCTGCTTATCATCCTTGTCTCCCCCTGTTGCTCAGGCACCTGCTATCTGGGTTCTGACCAAGCTGCTCAGCCCTCTCCTACAAGGCCCACACACTGTCCAGCACCCATTGCTTAGATCCTGCCTGGTTGACCCCAAATATCCTTCATTCCAGCCCCAAGTCCCAGGTAACCAGATTTCCCACATCACAATCTGCTCTAAGAATCTTTGATCAAACTCTATTTTAAACACCCCCCTGAGGAAAAACATAAAGAAAACAATAAACGATGATGGTTAATATTCTCAAGGAAGTCCTATCAAGTTCCATGTTCACTTTTTGCTCAGAAAAAAAATTGTCACATTACTGAATTCATGAAAAGGATAATGCTTGCAACTTTCTTTTGGGAAATCTTTGTCCAAAAGTTTCTCAGTTTTCAGTTCAATGTTGCAACCAAAGAACTAAGAGGAACTTATTCATTAAGCCCCACCAATGAAGTAACAGATGCCATCATTGTCAATAAAAAATGGCCAGAGTGGCTTCCATGCCTTTGAAAGCCCAGAAGAAGAAGAAAGCAGGAGTCTGAAACTAATGTGATGATATCTGAATGCTACATAATAATGCTAGGTTTTTTTTGACTGAGTGGTTTATTTAGATTTTCCCATCTTAAGAATTACAAAACCTTAAAATACACACTAATTTTACTGATACTTATCTGCTCTCTCAGCTTCACTAAATAATATTGCCCCAAATTTTTTGGACAATTTTTGTTGTGGTAAAATATACATAACACATAATTTGCAACCATTACTGTTTTTAAGTGTGCAATTTATTGGCATTAATTATATTTATAACGTGTACAGCCATCATCACTATTTTCTAAAGCATTTTCATCATCCCAAACAGAAACTCTGTACCCATCAAGCAATAATACCCCATGTCCTTTTCCCCTCATTCCTTAGTAACCTCTATTTTACTTTCTTAAATGTGCTTATTCTAGATATTTTATACATATAGAATCATACAATTTTGTCCTTTTATGTCTAGCTTATTTCACTTAGCAAAATTTTTTCAAGGTTTGTTCATGTTCTAGCCTGCATCAGAAGATCGTTTGTTTTTACAGCTGAATAATATTCCATTTTATATATATATATATATACACATACATATATACATATATATATATATATATATATATATATATACACACACACTACATTTTGCTCATCCATTCATCTGTTGACGTATACTTGGGTTATATACCTTGTAGCTGTTGTAAATACTACTGCCATGAACTTTCACATGAGTTCTTGTTTTCAATTCTTTTGGGTTTATACCTAGGTACTAGGAGTGGAATTTCTGAGTCATATGATAATTTCGTGTTTAGTTTTTTGAAGAGCCTCCAAATGATTTTTCACAGTGGCTACACTACTTTACATTCCCACCAGTGATGTATGAGTGCCCCAATTTCTCCACATCCTTGGCAACATTTATGATTTTCTGTGTGTGTGTGCGTGTGCGTGTGTATCTTTTATAGCTATTGTAGTAGGTGTGAATGGGTACTTAATTGCAACTTTTATTTGCACTTCTTTAATGGCAATGATGTTAGGCACCATTTCATGTGCTTATTGACTATTTTCATATCTTCTTAAGAGAAATGTCTATGTAAGTCCTTTGCCCACTTTTTAAAATTGGGTTGTTTGTCTCTTTGTTGTTGAGTTGTGGGAGTTCTTCCTGTATTCTGGATATTAAACCCTTATCAGATATATGTTTGGTGAATATTCTCTCTCATTCTGTAGGTTGTCTTTTCACTTTCTTGACAATGTCTTTTGATTCACAAAAGTGTTTGTTTGATGGAGTCTAACATATCTATTTTCTTTTTTGTTGCTCATGTGTTTTGTGTCACATCTAAGAATCTGTTGCCAAATTTGAGATCATGAAGATTTATCCCTTTTAGTTTTCTTCTAAAAGTCATATAGTTTTAGTTCTAATATTTAGATCATTGATACATTTCTAATTAATTTTTGTAGATCGAATATGAGGTAAGGGTCCATCTTCATTCCTTTGCATGTGGAAATTTAGTTGTCCCAGCACCATCTGTTGAAGAGATTGTTCTTTCTCTATTGAATGAACTTGGTACCCTTGTCAAAAATCAATTGGCCATAGATGTTTGGATTTATTTCTGGACTCTCAATTCTGTTCCATTGGTGCATATATCTATTTTTATGCTATAACCATAGTAATTTGATTATCATATTAATATATTTTCAACAGAAATTTAAATTTTAAGGTAAGTTTTTAAATCAGAAGTGCGAGTATTTGTTTGTTTGTTTGTTTTTTTTTGAGATTATTTTGGCAATTTGGGGCTCCTTGCAATTCCAAATGAATGTGAGGATTGGCTTTCTCATTTCTGCAAAAAAAAAGGCTTTTAAAATTTTGATAAGGATTGTGATGAACCCATAAATAGCTTTGAATAGTATTGACAATTTAACCATATAAATCTTTCTATTCATAAACATGATTGTCTATTTGTTTAGCTTTTCTCTACTTTCTTTCAGAAATGTTTTCTAGTTTTCAGTGTACAAGTCTTTTACTCTTTGGTTAAATTCATTTCTGGGTCTTTCTTTCTTTTAGATACTACTGTAAATAGAATTGCTTTTTCAATTTCCTTTCCAGATTTTTCATTGATGTTGCAGTAAAAACACAACTGATTTTTTTGAGTTGATCTTGTATCCTGTAACTTTCTGAATTTGTTTATTAGCTCTAGTAGTTTTCTTGTATATTCTTTGGAATTTTCTATGCATAGCATCGTATCATTTGTTAATAGAGATAGTTTTACTTCTTTTTTCCAATGTGGATGCCTTGAATTTCTTTTTTCTTATCTAATTACTCTGGCTACGACTTCCAGTATAATATTGAATAGCAGGGGTGAAAATAAACATCTTTGTCTTGTACCTGATGTTAAGGGTAAACCTTTCAGTCTTTCATCATTGACTATGTTGTTAGCTATGAATTTTTCATAAATGACTTTTATCACGTTAAGAAATTTCCATTCTATTCCTAGTTTTCAGAGAGGTTTTTCCTGAAGGAGTGTTGGATATCATAATGTCTTCAGAAGAGAATAACTGGAATATAAAATAATTCTTTGCTTGGTCTCTGGATCTCCTACAGTACCGAAATTTCTGTGTCATTTTTCATCTAACGAAATAATAGTTAGGCTTGGCCAGAGGAAGGAATCACTCTTAATTCTGGCAAGTATTTGATATACAATCTCTTCTGCTGGCCTGGACAGTTCTGCTTTCTTAGATCATGATTTATGTAATTTCTGCCTATGAATCCAGACTACACACCTGCCATGGCCTTCCATTTGCTGGGTCTTTTGACTCACCACAAACTCTCTGGTCTCTAATCTCAGCTCTGCCCACTAGATTGACATTATCAGCAGAGCTCCAGTTTTTATAGCAAATGACTCTTTACCCATACCCCCAAGGTGTGGCCCTTTGCTCAATTCCTCATGATCTACCAAGCCCAAAGTGAGCCTCTCAGCATCTCTTGTCAAGCCCCCATCTCTCTCTTCCCCAAGATTTCTGGGCATACCTGGTAACTTGGTTGTTGTTATGGTCACTCTGGCTTTGAGAGCCTAACTCCACAGAGTTCTCAATGTCACTTGGGCATCACCACTTTACTCTCTCTTCTGGGCTGATCCAAGGGTAAATCCCAGCTCTTTCTGATTTCTACCAAAAGACCACTCACACAAGGCATGTATGTAGAGCACACTACAGTGAAGGTATAGAAGATGGTTTGTGTTCTTAATCCAGTAACAACAAAGTAGAGTATCAGATTTATTATTCTCAAAACACACACACACACACACACACACACACACACACACACACACACACTCTTGGCCATTTGTGCTGCTTGGGGGTCCAATCTCCCACCATATTGCATATCCTCCTCCCTCTCTTTCACCTCACTGCTCACTGTATTATGCAGAGAAGTTCAGCTCTTATTAATCTATTCTAAAGTAGATTCTGGCATTCCACTGCATATCAACAGACTCATTCTTGTGCTGTGTCTCACTCTTTTTTCTTCCCTCCACCCAGAGGAAAAGATTAGTATAGCTGTTTTGCACTCCTTATATGAATTAGGCCAAGTTCCTTAGAAGAGGAAAATGACTTCAGTCAGCTTGGGTTTTAAATAGCAGGGTTTCTCTCCTTCCCTCTCTCTTCCTCTCTCTCTCATGCACACAAACACATACATAAATAATACAGCTTGAATACTTAAACACCTTATGACAAAAGATAGGATATTATGTATATAATACTCTAATCCCATAGCTCCCAAACTGTATGCAGAGGTGCCCCAGGGTACCATAGTGAACTTTCAGGGGATATTTTATATTTTTGAGGGAAACAGACACTGTATAAACTACCAGCTCTAGGTAGTTCATAGTCTTAACATCATTCCTTTTGACAATTTCATGTATTTGCAAACCTAAGTTTTCTGTGGTTGCTTTGATTTGAAAAATCAATGTGTAATGGGAAATGAGGATGGTGCAAATCAATCTGATTTGCATTGAGAAGTTTTGCAGTGGTCAACAGGTATACAAATCCCACTAGTAATTGAAATTATTTAAAAACAAACTGTAAGTGGCCAGTGCACAGTGGCTCACGCCTGTAATCCTATCATTCTGGGAGGCCGAGGCAGGAGGATCGCTTGAGCTCAGGAGTTCAAGACCAACCCAAGCAAGAGTGAGACCCCGTCTCTGCTAAAAAGGTAGAAAAAATTAGCCAGGCAACTAAAAATAGAAAAAAATTAGCTGGTGTGGTAGCATGCACCTGTAGTCCCAGCTACTAGGGAGGCTGAGGCAGGAGGATTGCTTGAGCCCAGAAGTTTGAGGTTGCTGAGAGCTAGGCTGATGCCACCACACTCTAGCCCAGGTGACAAAGCAAGACTGTCTCAAAAAAATAAATAAACTGTTAAGTACTTTTTCTTTCAACTTATGTATATATGTATGTGTGCATGTTACTTTTTCAAAGTCTACGAAGTTGTTAAGACATAATTACTTATTAATTTCATTGGAACTTACTACTTAGTAAATGAAACTGTTATGTATTTCCTTTTGCCTAAGGTGTTATGAAAAAATACCAAGAAAGTTCGGGGAACTTTGTCCCTACTCTTTTACATATATGTCAACTAAAAATAATATTTAACATTTGTATGGCTAAGCGTGGTGGTTTGTGCCTGTAATCCCAACACTTTGGGAGGCCAAGGCAGAAGGATTGCTTGAGTCCATGAGTATAAGACCAGCCTGGGCAACATAGCAAGACCCCATCTCTACAAAAAATTTGAAAATTAGCCAGGCATGGTGGCACACAATTGTAGTCCCAGCTACTTGGGAGCTGAAGCAGAGGATCATCACCTGAGCCCAGGAGTTTGAGGCTGCAGTGAACTATGATCACACCACTGCACTCCAGTCTGGGCAAGACAGCAAGACCCTGCCTCAAAAAAAAAAAATGACATTATGAAAAGGTAACTAGAGTAACTAATACAAACATCTAGGGAAATCATTACCATAAAAAGCACAAATTAATGAGAACATTATTATAATTAATATTACCTCCTTTTTAATATAAATACCTGAAAACTTTAAAAGATATTTCCATTCGTACTGCTATATGAAAATATCTGAGACTGGGAAATTTATAAATAATAAAAATTTATTTCTCACAGTTCTAGAGGCTGAGAAGTCCAAGACCAAGGAACCAGCAGGTGGGTTGTCTGGTGAGGGCCTGGTCTCTTCTTCCAAGATGGCGCCTTGTTGCTGCATTCTCTGGAGGGGACACATACTGTGTATTCACACGGTGGAAGGTAGAAGAGCAAAAGGGCTAAAAGGAGCAAACAATTTCCTTGAACCTCTTTAATAAGGATGCTAATCCCAATCTTGGGTATTCCGCCCTTGTGACTTAGTCACCTCCTAAAGGCCCTTTCTCTTAATATCATCACATTGGTGATTAAATTTCAATATGCATTTTGGAGGAGACACAAACATTTAAGTCATAGTATGCGTAAATCAGGAAAGTCTCTGGAGAAAGTCAGACACTGATTAAGAAAACCGTTTTGAGAAACAAAGTACTCTGGTTAGTTAAATATTTCTCATTAACTGAATATTAATGAGAAATCTTATTTCAATCTTTTTTCTGAAAACTTAAACAAAAAGCATGTTGACCATTTGTCTTCATAGGTACAATTTACCAAATATAATTTAATTTTCTTTTGGAGATTAAGAAACTTAATAAAAGATTAAATTATTTGCCCAGGACTACAGCAATAGCAAGAGGGAGAACCAGCATTTGAAACTAGACATTCAGGCTCTAGCACTTGTAAGCCGAACTCCTCTCATTAGCATCAGCATCTTTGCTCTAATCAGCGGTTATTTCTGAACCACAGGTGTTGGAGGTTTTAAACATTGGCTTGAACATTACTTGATTAAAGGACATCCCTTGGAAATCAATTTTTAAAAGTACTAATGAAATTGTGAAAAAAAAATAATTAGACTAGAAGTCAAAGGTTTGAGTCCCAGGTCTACCATTTCCTGGCTTTTAAATCTTTCTGATCCCATTACCTTTCCTATAAAGTGAGTTGTCGTTTAAGTGAAATGAGATAATGTATCGAAGAGTTCTCTGCATACTGTAAATACTGAGCGTTAACATCACCATTTCTTTTTCTTACTTGGCTCTCTCTCCCAGAAGTAATACTCTGGTTTCTCTTCAGATCGTACAAACTTTTTCTCCTAGAAGTGGAGCAAAGAAGAAAAAAAATAATAAACTGGGGATTCAAATTACATGACTCTGTCTACTTCATGTCATGATTATTCACATTCGTCTCTCTGCTGTATTTTCTGAGTCATAGTCCCCACCACCCCTGTGCCATCATTAATCTCTGGGATTCTCATTTTCTAAAGAATAGTGACTCATTCCGAATTTTAAAAGAAATCAGTAGAAAGCATAATCAGGTTGACTCAACAATTCTGCTTCTAAAAGTACATACCAAGGCATTTTCCCAAAGTGCTATCTATCTGGGAAACACTAATTACATAAAAAATGAATGGAGATCAGTACATTTTGAGAAATATCACATATTATATTCCACCTTAGAGAATCAATGTTAATGAGCATATACATTAAAGGCTCTGAGAAATCCTGCAAGAAAGAAGTTTGTTTGGCTTGGTTTACCTCTGCATTTCCCAGTTCATTGCCCTCCAAATCCATTTCACCTAACAGCTCTGCTATGCTGTGAAGGAGCGTGAGCTCTGGAGTCACGCTGCCCAGTTCAAATTCTGCCCAGTTCAAGTGCCTCGCCATAACTTAACTTCTCTAATCCTTACTTCTCTCATCCATAAAATAGAAATAATATTAACGAAACATTAAAAATTTGTGAGCATTGGATTAAAAAATGCATGTAAAGCACAATACTAAGCACTGAACAAATTTAGCTAAAATTGTTAACATTTTTCAAAATTAATGTTTATAGAATATAATTTGAAAATGCCATCACAAGTAATCAGATAAAGGCATAAAAATGCAAACACAAGTAATTACCGAAGGTCTATGAAGTGCTGCTGAAAATCCAAAATTTATTGTAAGGCTTCCAGGTAGCATATGTCTGTGAAAAGGAAGGAGATTATTTGCAATCTTGGCAATTTGGGGTTTTCATTCAGTTAGGAAGGACCAGGCAGCTGTTGTGGCCACTGCTGGGATCTGCTGATGTCTCTCTAGATGTTTGCAGGCACACAGATGGTCCACGGAAGGATAAAGGGAAAGCTGGTGCTCAAAGACAGATAAAGGAAGGGCAGAGGGAGACGGGAATGCTGACAGGTGCTGCTTCTCTTGCCCCAATCCGTGGAAAGAGGACAGCTATCTTTCCACTAATTTAGCCCTTTTCCCCATCTCACAGAGGGAAAAGATGTTCTTCTTAGACGTTAACTGTTCCCAAAGAAAGATAAGTCATACTCTCTTTCTTTAAAACAGAAAATGTAGAATTATGTAGTAAAAACAATTTGTTTTTTCTAAAATGTGGGGTTAGGTGAAATCACACACAAAAAAGACAATACAGAGTAAATAAAGCAGGCTTCTTTTAGGCTCACAAGTTGGAAAATTCCTAAGAAGACATTAGACAACTAATATAGCCATTGTCCATATTTTTGTATAGCTATTACTTTTCTATATAGCAAGGCATTTTACAATCTGAAGAATTTTAATTAGGAAAATATCACTTCGGTGTAAGTGATAACAATTTCATCACATTTATACAATGGGATAACAGAAGATTTTATTGATATTAATGCACAGTTGGGAAAGAAATAGCTACCCTTGACTCTAATGATCAAATAGACACTTTGTCCAAAAAGAAATGAAATATTATATTTTCTACAATGTACTTGGCTGCATGCTTTTCTATGATTAAGCTGTCTCTTTAATGTGTTAGTCACACAATTTGTACCTGGATAGGGTTATATGGCTCATCAAGAAATCTTTATGTGACACAGAGTTACATAAGTAGGCTGCCTGATGTATTATTCCTTGTTGTAAAAATGTTTATCTTTTCTGAGTGTGATGACGAGCATTTGATTCATTTGTTCACGCCTCTCTAAGGATGATTTATCAATGTCAATGATACTTAGAGATCTGAGAGCAATTAATGTTGCTTCAAGTTAAGTTAATACGACAGCCCCACTAAAAGTACCCAGTGAAAACATTGCTTTTTGTATAGTTAAGATCACTTACTTTGTGACTGAAACTAACAAGTCAACCTCAAGAGTTCATTGTATATTTCTGGGCAAACTGGAGAAACCATATGGAGCATACAAAACCATGGAGTTTTGCATACAAAAACCATTACTCCACTTTAATATTACATTTATACCAAATTAGCCGCAGAGCCAAGAAAAGCAAAGTAAGTCTGACCTCTTTGTTTTTCCTTTTTTTTTTTTTTGCATGCAATAGCAGTTTGATGTTTTGTTTTGACATAACAGAAATTTAAATTTGAGATTACTATTTATTGTGCAAATTAAATATGTGATTTTAATTATGGCGTCTTTCTGAATTCATCAAAATCATCAGATATTATGCCATCCTCTGATAATTCTCCCTTTGATCAGATGAATCTCAAAACTTTGCTCTTGCAAAGTAGCTGCAGAAATGAAGCCAGCTCTTTCAGCAGGTTCTGTCTGGCTGCCCACCCTCCCAGATATGAGCGAAGGAAGAAACAGGCAGTAGGTAAAGAAGCATCTTCTGGTAGGAGGGGCTTGGGGAGTTAATAGGTATAGCCTTACAAATGCAAAAATTAGAATTTGATGAGAGTACAAGGTGAGGAGACAGTGCTCATGTAGATTTTTTTTTTTCCCTGAGAAGTTAGTAATGCTCCATGAGAACTATCACAGATATATATTGATACCTATTCAATTGTCACTGGAAAAAAATGTTTTTATTGCAGTCTTCTGACCAGTAGGAAATCTTTCAGCATGTACTTTTGCTAGGCTAAAGAGATGTGAACAACATCTTTCACTCTCCCAAAAAGATTGGTATATTTTATTTCTTGGTCTTTTTTTCTTTTCTTATCTGTTCTTTTTTCTTTCTTCTTTTCTTCCTTTTTTGGGGGAGTATGTGTATTTTCAATTGCTTGTTCTTTAAAAACTCTCAAAGTATTTCTAGGTTGAGGAAAGTTGGCTCTGTGGATAAATCAAAATATATCACTCTTAACTTCCAAAGCATACGCATTTATCTGTGGGCAAATGCCTAGAAGTCAAGCTTCTTTGCCACTTAAAAAAAATAAGTCGATAAAAGTATTCAAATAACGTAAAGAGCTCCTATGGCACTGTGTTCTGCATTGTTGCAGCATATTAATACAGAACTCTTCAGAGTCTTAATTTATTTGAGCAGCCCCTGTAAAAATTCATGCCAGAGAGTGGGAGAGAGGTTGGCAGCCAGAAGACTAGATGCCAAACGGCTCCTCACTGGCAGTGCATCTGGATGGGAGGTTGGCCTGCCTCCGGGACTCTTGGCCAACAGCACTGTTGTCTATACAGACGGCTGTGTATCTGTTCAAGAGTCCAACAACTCTGTGTACGTATGTGTGTGTGTGTGTGTGTGCGTGTGTGCGTTTTGGTAAGCTATTATTTCTGGGCCAAAGATTTCCAAGGCATTTTTGCATCCGTTGGCACCAATTCTACATTTAACTCCCCCTATTCCCACCCACTGCTACTTTTTTGTTTTCTGATCAAAAACATTGCATATAAATGGAAATGTATTAAAGGAAGAAAATATCTTTCTTAAGATTTTTCTTAAACAACAGAGTGTACATAAGTACGACATTGACATTATTCCAGATGGGCTATCTTCCTTTCCACAAGCTATGAATAATGTTAAATTTCCAATCTCAATGCAAACATTTTCTTGATCCTTTAGATAGACTCTAGTTATAAAACTATTAGAAGTTTTGAACCATTAGCAATATAATGAACCATTAAGAAATTCAAGTCAAATTATTCTTTCAGTGTTTCCAGGGAAACAAAATTATTTTATAATTTGACAGAATGCAGTAATTGCAATATGATACCAGAATTTGCCACACATCCAATTGACTGGCTTGTCAAAGTCCTACCTTATTGTGCAGGATTGCAACCTCTTAACCTTCTAAGGTGCTGCTATCTCAAAGTTATTTGTTTTAAGGGTACTCCCACACTAATCCAATTCAACCAACATCTATTGGATGGTCCCTTCATACAAAATCCTGAGAGATATAAAATTAAATAAGATATCTGCCCCAAAGCATTTTTTAATGAAGAAAATTGAGAGCAGAGTCGTAAACAAGTAAAAAGAACATCAGGAAAAAGAAATAAAAGACGAAGCACCAAGTAGCATATGGCAGAATGTGGTAATAAAGAAATGAACCCCATTCTTACGTGTATCTTACAGAAACATTTCAGTTGAGCTTAGTGCTTTAAAGCTGGAGGGTCATGGAGAACATGTGATCCAAAATCACCTTCTGTATTTTATTGGTGAGAAAACTGATTTGGTCATGGTGACACAGTAATTAGTACTAGGACATAGGTCCTGTTCTCTCTCAATGCTACTCCTCTTGGTTGTAGAGGTATGACATACTTAAAATGAAATTTGCAGAGAAATCTTTTAAAATGCCATGGCATAATTTCATGCAATAATAATAAACAATGAACCAAGACTAGGGAATCAGTGTGTGATGTCAGTGAGAAATGAAATAGAGGTGCTACAATTACACACAGTTCTCTTAGACTGGAGTGGCTAGATAGAGCAGGACTCCTCTAAAGATCACTCAGAATCCACCTATAGATGTTGCAGATGATTGTGCAGAGAGCATCTGCCAGTACTTTTCTCTCTCCCTATGGTCTATAGAAATCTCTGTGGAGAGAGGAGGACTGTCCAGAAGCTTATGCATGAACACCATGTCACCTCTAACCTCTGAGTGACCACAGTATCATAAAAAAACAGCTCTCACTCAGATTCACCACTTAAATTAGCCATTTAGCATCACCATTAGCATCTTGTGATGCAAAAGATTGAAGACTCTACGATCTGAAGTAGGGTATTAAATTGAAGTTGTGTGTACTAAATATAAGGTTGTTCATATTGGACACTATGGAGAAAAACCTCTTTCCGACTTGGTAGTGAGTGAAATAAGATTGTTTTATCAGTTAAACTAGGTGATCAACATATGATGGATAGATGCCATGTTAAACATGGTAATCAACATGATACAGTCAATTAAAAGAGGCTAAAGGATCCCCAGAGCAGAAGGACTTCTCTATAACCTAAAAAAATAAGCAGATCTGATTTTAGGTTTTGAGGGATATATAGTCTTTGTTACAACAATTCAACTCTGCTGTTTAGGGCAAAAGCAGCTATACACAATATGGAAACAAATTCCTGTAGCCCTATAATGTATTAATTTAAATTTTTAATTATTCAAAAATACTGAATTACACTTCGGGTTTGCTCAAAACAAAAAGGGTAATCTATCTCTAGAAATTTAAAGATAAAATACCTCACTTGGCACACGGGATTTGGGAGTGGGTCAACAGGGAATACCTGGTTTCACAGGATGACTCGACGCTAACTGAGTTTTCCATGGTCCAGAGCAGGGATGGGCAAACTATGGCCAGCAGAATAATCTGGCCTGCCCCCTATTTTTTGCAAGTCCTTGCAAGCTAAGAATGATTTTTTAGTTTTTAAGTGGTTGAAAAAAATAAAATGAAAATATTTTGTAATGTGAAATTTATACAAAATTAAAAACTCAGTGTTCATACATAAAATTGTACTGGAACATAACCATGCTTATTTGTTTCCATATTGTGTATAGCTGCTTTTGCCCTAAAACGGCAGAGTTGAATAGTGGCAACAAAGACCATATATCCCTCAAAACCTAAAATCAGATCTGCTGATGAACATTGAATTTTTGTAGTATAATTCAGTATTTTTTAATAATTTAAAATTTAAATTAAGATATTATAGGGCTACAGGAATTCTAGAACATAGATGTAGAAGTCGATAGGGAGTAAGCTGACTCTCTAATGGAAATGTAACAGAATTTGGAATATCAGTATTCCAGTCAAACAGGCCATCTTCAGTTTATTTTCTCTGGTTGTCTGACCATGAGCAGCAATGAGGAACTGATAGACCAAGGAACCCTACTATACCCATGCACGCATATGCACCAAGGATAATCAAAGCTTATGTAACAAAGTGCAAAAAGAAGCAGGCATAGAGTACCTATTAACTGATTTTTAATCCATGTATATATGTGCCAAATGGCAGGAATATGCTGGTCTCTTGACTCCCTGTCACCATTCGTGCAGGAGGATATCCCCTTGGAAGCAGGCCGCGATCGCCAGTCAGCCCTGCCACCATCTAGCTCATCCATGAGCCACCACCCCTGTGTATACTTTTCCCTGTGAGATAAGTCAATTGACCCTGAAATTCTAATTAGCGGTATAAAGTAAGCTGATGAGTTTAGAATCTCATTCTTACTGTTGAATCTTTAGATCTTTTTCTCCCTGATTGGATTAACTAACCAAGAAAAAGCATTTCAATCATGGTACTTTAAGTAACAACTTTAGATAACTGTAAAGCCCCACATGTGATGATATTTAAAAGTTTCTAGACATCCTTTTTACAATAATAGTTCTATAATCTGAAGCACCTTTTTCACTGTCATATAAATTTCTAATTTTATGTATTTATCCCCAGTTCTAAAGCTTGGAGATATATATATATATATATATATATATATACACACACACATATATATATATAGGTTAGGCCTTGTGTTCTCTCTCTCTCTCTCTCTCTCTCTCTCT
>RJWJ010002809.1:31530-62707 GCA_004363605.1 Indri indri | reverse complement strand
TTGATACTAAAATGAATATCTAAGAAATTACCAAAATGAACTTACTTTGCTGCTGTTGTTATTTTTATTTTTGTTGTTGATGCTTAGTTATTAACTATCTCAATTCCACTCAATTAAGTGATTGTGCTAAATAAATATTACTCAGATCCTGTCCCTAGCATGACCCTAGAACTTTCTGAAGACATTCTTATTGGAGATTTGGGAGGAGAAAACAGGGTGTCCTCTTCTAGCCTCTGCTCTATTCTACCAATTCCAATTTTTGTGCCTCTTAAAAATATCTGAATAGGTCAGAGTATCACCTTGGGATTTCTACCACTCTAGCATATTACTAATCTTAGTTTTCACTCAGGGATAAGTAAGCAAAACATTGTTGTTATGTTTTTTAAATTTTTATTGTTATTTTGGAGTTTGTGGGGATAAAGATAATTAATTGGTGTTAAGCAATTCATCATGTGAAACAAACTGAAGATAATTTGACTATTCAAATTTCAAACAGTTGTGTTAATAGTAATTAAATTGTAAAGCATTGAGCACTGTCTATCCGAGGCACTAGTATGCTAGGGTGCTTTACATACATTATCTCATTTAATCTTCACAGTTACCCTATAGTGTCAATCGGAAATGCCCCCACTTAACACTTGAGAAACTGACAGATCAGACAGATTAAGTAATTCACCCAAACTCAT
Organism: Indri indri; assembly: GCA_004363605.1. Classification (NCBI taxonomy): domain Eukaryota; kingdom Metazoa; phylum Chordata; class Mammalia; order Primates; family Indriidae; genus Indri; species Indri indri. Next base: position 62,021 of record RJWJ010002809.1, on the reverse strand, counting down.
AGCTAGTTAGCAGTACCAAAGTTTGAAATCGGGTCCTTAGAATTCCCAAATCCACAATCGTAACCTTACTATACATAATCCAAAAATCCACAGTGAAGGCAAACAGCCTATTTTACTATGACCTACAAAAATAAACTGAGTTTCTTTCGTCACTGACACTTTGCTTGCCTATACACATAACTTGACTGTTGGATTACAATCAGTCGGCTCACACAGGTTAGTCACCTCCTGACCAATCTGTTTGTAACTGGTCAATTCAGTAGAAACAATCAAGCTGGCAGCAGTTTTGAACAGCTGCCTCAGGAAAAGGGTCCCTTCAGTTCTAGATTGAGATATGGGGTTGAGAGAACTCACCCTGCCAATGTTTTCAGGGAAAATATCCGTGTCAGAGAAGACAAAAAAATCAATTAAAATTTTAAAAACAAGTGAATATCACATATTCTAAGTTTGTGCCTTTTTTTAAGCACAAACATGCCTTGATAGTTATTATACATACATGTAAATGGATATATGTGTGTGTATGTGTATACACATGCACACACAGATTACTAGCAGGTGAGCACAAATTAAACCAAGTGTGTATCCTGTTATTTTTTCGTTTTTTCTTCCACACCTGCTGGATTTAAACCCCTACAGGTCATCTTGTCAAAATACAATTTTAGTTCTGAAATAAAATAACAGAAACAAACACAATCCATTTAAACTCACTGCCAATGTTGCCAGATAACTACAAAAAAAATAGAGTGTCTCAGACAGAAATATCAATAACTTTAATGCGTGCGATTTGTTAACAGGGAAGAAAACAAGCAAACTTGCTCTCCGCTGACTGTCACTAATATTTATTCGTCCAGTGACTGTTAATCAAACCAAGTTTACAGTCCCGTACAGCACCTGTCACAGGTGCTGATCATTAATCAGCTATTACAGCAGTTTATTCTGCTGCTGACAACTCGCAATTTTCCACTGATTCAGCTAGTTTGTCAGGTGGGAATTATGGCATAGCGCATGTGACAAAACACATCACCCTTTTTTTTTTTTTTTTTTTTTTTGCATTTTCAGGCTTCTCTCTCCTGCTTTCTCCCCCTTTTTAGACAAACAATATCTGGGAACTCAGAAGTAATAAGGCGGAATGCATAATTAATTACCCAGCTTGCTCTAATTAGGGATGAATAAGTTGTGTCCCTCTCATCATCACAAATGTGGTGATGGGTAATACCAGTTTATGCTGTATTAACTGCAAATATGCAATCCTTCTGAGAGCACTTTTGTTGATGAATTTGATGAATGTGACAATAATTAGCAGAGACAGATGAGAGCTAAATTACTACTGACAATGTAATGCTATCCTGCTCGAGGGCCTGGGAACGTGGCAGGATAACATGGCAGGGACCTGGGCCTCGTTTCTAATTAATAGTCTTTTTTTTCTTTTCCTTTTTTTTTTTTTTTTTTTTGCCAGTAGGGGAAAAAAGGAGTAACGGTAATTGTTTTCGTCAAAGGCTGCAGGGAGTTATCAGGGTAATAAAGTTAATTAGCAGAACAAACATCCTTTCACTGCCTTACCAGTCTGAGGAAAAGAGGGTAATTCAAACTGCAGAAAGATATGACTAGATGGGATGATAAGAAAAGAAATTTTACACAGGAGACCAACAGAGAAGAATGATTTTCTCCCTTCATTTCTTTGGCTTGATGCATGGAAAGAAATTAGACAGCCTCTTCTTTCAGTAAGAAAAGTTGCTCATGTAAAGAACTTTATTGTTGTAATTTTGAATTTGGGAAATAAAGTTAGCTTAGATCAAACTCCAGTTTACTTCTGTACTTTCTAGGTAGTGACAGGTTCATTCAATTTCATCTTTATTCAAGTGGCATTTTCCTAATGTCTGAGGCATAGAATGAAGTGGTAATTTGCCAAAGAGAATATTTAACTTCATTTTGTCCTACAGAAATCTGTTTTTTGTTAGAAATCTGTTTTTTGTTAGAAAGTTAGAAATTGTTAAACAATTTCCACCAAGAGGTATTTTTTTATTTCCCGTGTAAATTTAAAAATTAAAATAAGATTTTTTAAAAATGGTTGTACTCTTATTCTATTTTTGTCATTCAAAAGCATCTTTATTAAAATGTGAAAATACTATTTTTCATTTCTACTGACATATTTTCGATATATTAGTAACCAATCAAAAAGGAGAATAGTTAAATTAATCACAGTTTTACATTATAGTTTTACTCAGTTTGGTCACATTGCTTGTCATAAATAAATGCAACATAAAAGGAAAATATCCACCAGACATTCTGAAGATTTTGCATGTTCATTTCCCCCTGTAAATACCATAAGTGATTGATGTCTTTTCAACATTAAACACTTGAAGTGATTTTTTAATAGTAAGTAAAACTAGGATGGATACCTGATGCTTTCTAAGATAACATCCATAAGAAAGTATCTACAGATTTTTATTTCTTTTAGGTCCATTTCAAAAAAATCCATTTTATGCTTTATAAATCATTAGGTATCCACAATTTCTACACATTTACCATGCATATAAATGTGCATAGTCATTTGTTGTCAAAGCTAAATGAAACAGCCTTTCATAGTGACTCTGTGTTTGATTCTAAGTTAAGAACATAAGGAGTAAGTGGTGAACCCCACTTCTGTGACATCATGGCACAGGCTGACTTTCTAGCATAGAATCCTATATGGATAGATTTCCACCAAAAATGGGTAAAACTTTTAGCAAAATGGCCTTAATTCCTAATATCTACATTATTAAAGTGCTGTGCTCGTCCCCAAAGACAAGAAAAGTGAGGGTGGAGGACGTAACATTGAACCAAGAATCAGAAGACCTGAGTTCTTTCCTGGTTCCGCTACTAACATCCGTGTGATCTGCATTTCCTTGTCATGTCCCTGTTCCTTGATTTGCTCATCTATGAAATTGAGTACCTTGTCCTGCCAACCTCATGGGATTGCTGTTGAGTGCACGTGCGCGCACACACACACACACACACACACACACACAATTTAGATTGCTATGCTTTGCCCTTGTACCCTTAGCAAGATTTTTGATTTTTTACCACATAATCAAACTTTAAGTAGGAAAACTCTAAAAGTAAAAAAAGCATTGGCTGCTACTTTCAGCAACTTGTGACAGTTTTTATTTGCTACTATGTGAGCTAATAAATTTTAAAATAAGTTCACTTACCAAAAGAGATAAACTACGAAAGAAATATAACACAAAAATTCAAATGTGAAATCGTTTTTTTTTTTTTTCTAGAAATTGGCTGAAATTTTATCGTGAGAGAAGGAGTAACAGGGAACATATTTGTTTCCTTTGGGACCCATGCTCAATTTATTGAATATTCAGGTCCTTTCCCCACTGGCTACTACCTCTTTCATTGGACTACAAGGTATTTCTTTTTGGAAAAGTAATAGAGTCTAGTCAACTTAACTTCATTGATCTCAAGGACTATCGAAATTATAAAACTTGCTGTGTAGCTCTACATGCCAGAACCCACAGAAAAGAAGTTTGATATTCAGAACCTCACCAAGAGGTTCTCCTCATTTTTGGATAGAGATCAAAATAATACTTTCAAGTAAGTAGTAATTTCTAATATTAGCCCATCAGATGAGCTAAAAATGCCTTAGTGAATAAATTTGTTAGAGTTAGAGATTCACCAATCAGACACCCTGGACGCTGGCTGCCTGGACTGTTGGTATCATTATGAATCTTTAGGAAATTTAATTCTTTCCTCTCCTTTTTTGTTCTAAATTACTGAGTCATTGTTTTAGAGAACATTTTGACTAATTCCCAGTTTTTGAGGACTCTGGGGGCATTTTTCCTTCTTATATGAGTACAGAGGAGTGTTAGGTAGTTAAGTGTTAGGTAGTTAACTAATTACAAAGGACTAAAAATAAACCATGGTTTATTTTTTTGAATTTTGAATTACAAAATTATTTAAATGTTGTCTGTATAGTCAAAGTGCTACATTACTGTGTAATGAAATTACAATACTGCTTAATGACATTAGGAAACTGCATGCAAAAAAATATTTGTACACAAGGTGGTGATGTTAGCAACCAGCTACAGTACTTTTATTCTGCTAAAAAACATGATAAATAACAACAGATTATTTTCCCTGAGTGATCCCCAAAGGGCACATTTAGTTGTTCATATAATGATATCATGCAAGGGCCCAGAACCACACAGACAACCTGTCAGCATATGTCATTAGAGTAGCAGGAAAAAGAGAAAAAGGAGAGTAACTCCTAAAGAGGAGTCACTGAAGAGTAAAATTATATTTATAAGTATTAAGGATTCAAGAATTCAGCCTTTAATACACAAGCTTCTATTGACTGTTATTTGGATATAGAAGTCCAAAAAAATAAATCCTAACTGTAAAGTTGTCTCTGTAGCTCTAATAAAATATATACACTTTTCAGAGAGATTTCCTTCAGAAAGAGTTTACCTCACAACTCTCCCCTGCCTTTACAAATAGGTTTCCTGATTCCAGTCCTGACCACTGCCTTGATCCACTGAGGGCAATGTCTTTTCCTCTATTCATGTTCCTGTGTGTAAATTCAGGGTTGTACATTTATTTCAGTATACTTCAGAATAATTAAGAAGTAAAGCTGTGAGTATAACTCACAAACCTTATTTCTCATGAAATATTAGACTCATTAACCTTATTATCAATATTAAAATAGAAATTAATGTGTGCAAACATTAAAACCAGTCTATATTTCCTGTGCATTGGTACATTAATAATGACCTCTCGGATATAAGTAATTAATTTTATTATATTCGGTCCCCCAAATTCATTTATTTATTAGGGTAAAATGTATTTATTCTCAGAAACTTTTTTAAAAAGTAAATGGTGGCATCAACCAGAACATAGAATTTGTTGGCTACAAGGTAGAAAACATGTGTGTCTTGAATCGAAAAGGTAGGCAGACGTATTTTCAATTTTAAGATTCTTCTCCCAAGATGAAAAGAGCAGCAACTGTTATTTGCAAGCTAGAAAGGGAAATATCTGTTCTTGAATTATCTAAGGATGAGTCAGAAACTAAAACCGAAAGAAAAGTAATAAATAATGACAACAGATGTTTGTAAACCTGTGCTCCCCTGTTCAGTGTTTCTACGTGTTGTTTTGCCTTGATGTGCTGTCACCCGCCTCTCACCTGGGAGTAGTGATATCTTATCAAAGCCCAAACAGTTCCTCTTCACAACAGAAAGATAATAGTGCCTTTCAATTTATCATACTAGGAGTCTAAAAGAACCATGGGAACGATTGGTCAGCTGACAGCTTGATGGACAGTTTGACAGCCCTTAAAGCATCATGGGAAATGGTTGTCACCTGATTTTCAGAGAGACCAGAGAGATAACCTTCAGAATGATGAGGAAAACAAAAATCTGAATATGTGTATAAGATCCAGTGGCAACATCAATGTTCACTTAAGTGATAATAGGTATGAATTTAGATGACTCAAAATATTGTTATCAAACCTGAGAGGTTTTCCAAGTCCAGAAGTGCCCATCATCTCTTTAGATGCCTTTTACATTTTTATTCAAATGTCATTTGAAAAATATATACATAACATAAGACTTTGATTTTAAAGAGGCACAATCAAACGTGTAAGTATTTAACCCCATGCTAAGTATATTAGCTGACCACTAATAATCACCAGATTTTAAATCTGCTTTCTTTTTGACAAACTCTTTGCATACCACGTCCTAAATATAGTTTGCACATTGCAGTTCTAATTAAAAAGACTATTATGAAGAATCATACGGATCAAGTTTACAGACTGAGCTAACTCAGCCTCATGAAGATCAGCGTAGCCTTAGTGTGAGACTCAAAATCAAAGAAACCGATTTGAAGATCTTTGGCACAAAAACATTTGAATCTATATTTATTCATTCATTCATGCAGCCAACAAACATGAATTGAGCACTTACTAGACACGAGGGCTAGTGCTTAGCAGAGGCTGGACGTATAAAGATGAGAAAAATAAAAGCCCAGCTTTCTTACTCAGTTTGCGAGTAAGGATATACAGAGTTTTAAACGATACTTAGATAGCAAAAGAAATCAAGAAATGAGATCAAATCCACTGCCTTCTAGTTGGTGAGAATTACACACGTTCACTGACCGTGGTGTCTCTTGCATATTTTTTCTTGTGTATCGTATATGCAGTTTACAATAGTTTTATGGTCTGATCTGAAAAAATACAGAGAAATACTGTCTGAAAATTGAAATTCCAAAGGAAAAAAAAATTCAATGTTTATACATTTATTGACTGCCCCTTAAGTTTAAAGAATGATTTCAGAAACATTAAGGAGATAAAGAGATTTGAGATGTGGTTCCCATAGCTGAGTAGGACCCTAGACCTCACAAACCTTCTGTTCCTTGGATATTTTAGCTACTTTTTTCAGCGCAGACTCACAAAAACTTTTTATTTTTAAGTGGTATCTTACATACGGAAAACCTAGAATAATACAAGAACTCCTTTATACTTTTATTCCAGAATTCACCAGTTGTTAACATTTTGCCACATTTGTTTTTATCATTCCTATTCTCTCTCTCTCTCCCCCACCCACCCCCCATTTAGTTATCTATATAATATTTTTCAACAATTTTGATAGGGAGAAATGAGATTAGATTTGTGTCTGATTCATCTTTATACTCCTTCTCAAAGCCTAGCAACTGCCTTGTATAAGCTTTAATAAATATTTATGAATGAACGAATGAATGGTGAATAATATTCAACCTAAATCTAGTCTTTGATCTTTTAGATTTGTGTTTATACATAAATATAAAATGTACTGCATTATCTTTCTAAACATGTAGTATTTTATAAAATATTAATCCTCCCCCAAACCATGTCTGATCAGTGTGTCTAATAAAATAAACAAATAATATAATAAATTTTTTTAAACATAGTAGAAATATCAAGTGACTTTCCAAAGTAAAAGATAAAAGCTTCAGGTGTTGCTGGCTCTTTGTCTTGCTCTGGGACAAAGAGATCAACTATAGATCCCGGACAAAAAAGCAGGGATTTAAAACAGAAACTGTCTTTCTGAAAAATACCCTAGCATCATTGTTAAAATTGGTACCATTTGGCTGCTTGACACTTGGGCTAAGATTCTGCTTTCACAGATTTTGATGCTTTGGATTCACATTCCGTCATGATTTCTCAAACCTAGTTGTGCCAAAGCCAAGCAGGCCAGACAAATTGTGAGAGCACCCCTAGTGTTTTCCAAGAATCTGAAAAAGCCAGTAAATAATTGAAATGATATTAACAACGAAATGTTCTACATGTAATTCTTCACAAGAAGACACGTTATTTGGAAAAAATATGAATCTGAAGTTTGCAAATGCAAAGCAAAATGCTTTTGAGCACCATACGCAAATTTAAATACTTGGAGTGTGATAAAAACACATTGTGCTTATTTCAAATTGGGAGGGCAAGATGTGGGAGGAAGATTTATAATAATTGATACATGGACAAGATCCAAAATGCTACAGAACAACTGAATTCAGAATCATTTCTGAATCAGAGCTGTGGTTAAAAATGTTTTTCCTTTCCTTGTTGAAATAAACCCATGGAGCATCAAGCCGTAACAGGTCCCAGATGTAGTCCCTAGTTCACCTGATACGAATTAAGTTTCATTGTTAACAACTAATGTAGTCATTTAGGCCAAATAAATAAGCTAAATATAAAGCCAATACCAAGTTTTATAACATATTTCATAGTAATGCCAAAATTTGTGGTCTAGAAACTTAGAATAAATACTAGTGTTAAATTTTTAGTCAGACTCAAATTTTCCCAGAAAGAAATTTTCAGACCAAAACTTCTATGAAAAGGAAAAAACAAGATTTATTAGTTAAGTTATAAAACTGTATGACTTTAAAAATATTGCATGCACTTTTGCATTATAAATTTCAGTATATAAAGTCAGCTTGACTGTTAAGCAGCATTTTGAGAGGCATAAAAGTCTTATTGGCTAATGTTTATAATTATGGACGTTTTAAGCACCATCCTTACTTAGAGAGTATAAAACTGGTGATCTTTTGGCTCAAAGCATGTAAGTTCCACTGTTTGGATTCTTCCACTAAGGTATAACAGCATCTCTCATATGAGAAACAAAGAAAATTTTGTGTCTGGTGACCCAAATGAGAGAATTAAAATTATTTACATTAGCTCTTTCTCCTATCAAGGCATGTGCACTATGCGTCAAATGTGGGAAATTCTGAATTTATTTTCCCTTATTTTTCTGAGTACATTATTTCCAAATTTGGTAGGTCTTGGTATTCCAAACACAAAAAGCTTTTATTAATTTGCCTTATTTTATATAAACTTTTTCTCATTTAATTATTTTTAGTGATTAAAGAATATGTAGCTTACACGATTAAAAAAATGTGTTTAAGGTTTCAAAATCCTCTGAACTCATCATATTTATTACCTTTCTAGAAAATTGGAGGCTTGTCAGAGAAGTGAATTAATGAGTATGCTTATTTTTTAAAAAAAAGTATTTAGAAAAGCTGTCTAATTTTCTTAATGCCAGAAAGTAATCACTAAAGGTTTGTACCTAAGATTACTGTGTTGTTATGGCTTTTACTACTTCTTTACAGCTAGAAAAGTGATTTTTGTCCCATTTTTTCAATAAAAATGTAAAAATGGAGAAATAGAAGAATATGGCACTAATACTATTTTGAGCATTTTTTATTAAATTATTTAAGCTGTGTATTTAAATTATAAGACCATGTTTTGAATGCAGAAAGGGGATTCTAGCTTTTTATCAAACTACTTCTCACAGTTCTGATTTGTATTATTCAGAGATTTGTGATAAAATTTCTGAACTTCACATATGGTGAATAATCATAGGATTATCAAAAATAGCATCTTATATGGCTCGACTTTCACTTTTACCTAATTCAGTCACATAAATTATTCTTTTGAAAGATGTGAAAAACAAAAAAATGAAGTTAGATTCTTAGAATCCAAGTGGTGTTAGTACCTATATGAGCACATTCTTCTAGGCTGTAAACTGTATAAAATGAAGAATACTCAAAGTGGAAAGTAAAGCTATTGCTCAATCAAGTGATTATTTTGTCTACATTATATCAAATGAACAGTTTGACTTTTTCCACTGAGTATGCTTAATTGACAGTTGTTTTGGAATTGTATAAGTGCAGCCACAGTGTTTTAACAATCAAGCAACGCTTCCCATTATTCCATATGGCACTTTAAACTCACCATTTTCTTTCTAGCCTAAGAAATTTCAATAGAAAACAAATGAACATCATTACATTCCATCCTTGTAATGTTCCTATCTGCCATATTTGAAAATTGTTCTCTCCTCTTCTCTCAGCCAAAAAAGATTTAATTCTTTGTTATTTCTTTCTCTTCACCATCTTAGGAAACTTAGAGTTTTCTGAGACTCAGTTTCCTAGTCTGTAAAGTAGAAATAATTATACCTACCTCTTAGACTTGTTATGAAGATTAAAGATTACTACAAGTAACTGCATAGTACTTTCTGTGACACAGTCTGCTCCCAATAAAGCTAATTCCCTCCTGTTTGATTAGTATTGGAATTCTTATTGATTGACTTGTATCAAAAGACAAGTTATTCAATATCTTAAATTAACATCTTTCCTTCAATTATACTGAATCATAAACCAATGTGTCGGCAGGTACTAATCTTTCTGCTGGATTAATTCATCTAAAAGGACTCAGCATAAAAATAATTCTAAATCATAGACTGAACATTGCCAACATTCAGAAAACACAATCCTCCCCCAAAGACAAAAGATTCTTTGCCCACCTTACTAAAAAAGATCAATACAATTTTTTCCTTAAATTATTTCCCCTATAATTCCATGAAGCAATAGTAGAAGAACATTTGAATTATGTTGTCTAACACATTTATATAGATATCTGAAAACTTCAAAAGATATTCAAGGTATTATTCACACTTTATTACTATGAAACTAGGGAAGGAGCTGTCCCCAAAACAGTAACACAACACTTATTCAGTGCCAGGTATTATGCTTAAGTGCTTGACGTGGGTTTTCTCATTTAATCCTCACAACCCTGTTGGAGTAAGTATTATTATTATTATTATTATTATTATTATTTTATCTTATTTTACAGATGAGAAACTTAGTCATGGATAGAATAAGCAGCATGGTCAAGGTTACATACTCAGGGAGTGTTGGGCCTGAAAACCACAATGATCTACACAATACCCGTTATGTTCGTTTGGACATCAGTTTTAAAAAAAATCATAATCTTTTTTTCCTAAAGAAAAAACAATAAAAAAAGAATGATATACAAAAATTTTGGTCAGACAAGATGAATAAGTTTAAGAGTTCTGTTGTACAACACAGTAACTTTATTTTTTTTTTATTTCTGCATTTTATGGGGGTACAAATGTTTAGGTTACATTGCCCTTGCCCCCCCCCCCACCTGCCAGTCAGAGCTTCAAGCGTGTCCGTCCCTCAGATGGTGCGCATCGCACTCATTATATACGTATATAATCCAGCCCCTCCTCCCTCCTCCCATCTGCCCAAAGCCTGATAAATGTTATTCCTATATGTGCACTTAGGTATTGATCAGTGAAACCAATTTGCTGGTGAGTACACAACATAGTAACTTTAGTTAATAATAATGTATTATGTGCTTGAAAATTGCTGAGAGTAGATTTTAAATGTTCTCACCACAAAAAAAGATAAGCATGTGAAGTAATGAATATGTTAATTAGCTTGATTTAGCCATCCCACAGTGTATACATAGATCAAAACATCACATTGTACACCATATATATGCAATTGTGTCAACTTAAAAATCTAATTCTAAATACCTAAGGCATTTATTTAGACTAGTGGTTATCAATTTTTTTTGGCCTTGGAAACTCTTTACATTCTTTAAAATTATCGAAGACCTCAAAGAGCTTTTGTTTATGTGTGTTGTATCTAGCAATACTTACTATAATAGAAATTAAAACTGAGAAAATTTTAAAACATTTAACAATGTATTTTAAAATGACAATAAAAACCCATTCTATGTTAACATAGCTAATGTAGTTTTGAAAAATAACTATAGTTATTTCATGAAAAAAATGGCATTATTTAAATTTCTTCAAATCTCTATAGTATGTGGCTTAATAGAAGACAGCTAAATGCCCACATCTGCTTTGCAATCCATCTATGGAGATGTGTTGTTTTGAAGCATATAAAAAAAAAATGTGGCCTCATACAAATGTGTAGTTGGAAAAGAGAGGAGTATTTTAGTAGCCTTTTCAGATAATTATGGATGTTATTTTTGATACTATACCAAAACTTGACAAATATGGTTTTTGAAAGGTTAGTATCAATATGGAATTTCAAACACATCAATGAAATTTTTACACATCATTAAATTAAACTCCACTGGTTTATTTGGTACTTTGAATGGATCTTTTACATACCCATCATTTTGAAGTATCATATGTGTTGGTCATTTGGAAAATGCCAGTTCACTCAAATATTCCAAATGTTGATATGCTTTATTATGCAATATTTAAAAATGAAACTGCATTGATTAATACCACCACTAGTTTTATCACAGTCTGCTTGCAACTCTAAAGCAGTGCTTTTCTTGAGACAGCCATTTTTCTTCAGTTTACAGAAGTGCTTTACGTGTGTTTCTGATTTTGTGACAGAATGTTTAAGTTATAGCATACTTTAAAATAACTAAAAGAGAATAGGAATATTACTAACACAAAAAAATAATAAATGCTCGAGGTGATGGATTCCTCAATTACCCTGATTTGATTAATACACATTGTATGCCTGTGTCAAAAGATCACATGAACCCTATAAATATATATAACTATTTTGTACCCATAATAATTAAAAATAAAAAGTTTAAATAAAAATGACATGAATTCAAGAGTCAATACTTAATAAAATTAATGGCTTTTGCTGTTTTAGCAAGGAGATCCTTAAGGAACACTGGATATTTATTAATTTAGTCTAAGTGTGTGAAAGTAAAGAATACAGTGACTGCTAGTATAGTTTAGTGCCACAGCCTTAAGTCACCAGCAGTTTTACCCATTATTGCTGGCACACCATCAGTGCAAAATGCCAACCTAGTAAAAAAGCAAGTAACATATTAGTATTAATATAAAAATAAATTTGACTTTGTAGATCCTCTGAAAGGGTGCCAGGGATCTGCAGAGCATACTTTCATAACCATTGATTTAAGGTCGTACTCTTTTTGTGCCAATCAAATATTCCCTGGGTAATTCTAGAAGAGGATTTAAAATTTGATAGAAAAGTTGCATGTAAAACATGTTTTTTATTCCTTTGAATCTTGATTCTCCTTGTACTATAAAAGTTAAACAAAACTTGGCCTTTTTTACATACTATAAAACTCTGAGTTCATTCCCTTTTAATCACTTGCCTCGATTATTATGGTCCCATGTCTATGCCTACAAGTTATTGCACTGTTTTGAAAGGTTTTCTGAGCAGTTTATTAGGAGGAACAGAGAATAAACAATAAGATTTTCACAATCTGTAAATTAGTTACTGTGTATAAACTGCTCAGTAGGCAAAGTCATTCAGGTCAATAGTGTATCTTTCACTAATCAACTTCTACATTAATTTACTAATTTCTCTGTGACTCCCAAAGTGAGAACTCTGTTCAGATGCATGATTTGTATTTCCTAATTTTAATAGATTATTAATATATTATGATGCAATCTAAGGTACACAAATTGTGCATATTGGATTTTTTCCATAACTAATTCAAGAATGAAATAATATATGTTGTTGTGAAGTCAATTGTCATGGATAAATGATAGAATCTGTCCCTAACTGAACCTAAGGTGAGTTCCTTTAGTCTGGGCCATTGTAAACCATTTAATTCTGAAAATATCTCTTTAAAATAAATTTTAAAATTTATCCCAACTAATCCTTTATGAATAAAGGTTAAGGACTTAATCCTGTGATTTTATAAATCCATGGTGTCTAACAAATTACCTGTTTGTTTTACTCTATTATCCAAATCAGTTCATAAATGTTCTTCAACAAGAAGGGTTGGTCCTTAAATATAGGACCCCTTGTGATCTGTGAACCCTTTATTTTAGACTCACTTGAGATTTTTAATATGTCACGGTTTTCTTTATCATTTTCTTCCTTTTTCTAGTTGTAATCTAATAGTAAGAGACAGTAGAGGATTTTACCAAATTTTCTCACTTCATATCATAACATTTTAAAAATAAACTGAAATATTTATCATAGGGAGAGGTACAAGCAGGGATAGAGTAAAGGGGGTATATTCTCCTTCAGCTTTCAGGTATCACCTGCTATTTTTCTATGAGGGCCATGCTAACCGCAGACTCCCTCTGGCCTTTCAGGTTTTGCTTTCCTGGTATGCCAGTATCTGTCACCACTCTTTATTTTCCCCTTTAAATGCTACTCATTCTTCAAGTACCTCCTCAATAAAATGTGGTGATCCAGGTTTCACACTTCTCCCTCTTGCATGTTTACGGTCTAGGAACATTTGTTGTGTTTCTTCAGCATTTTCTCTAGCTCACTGCTATAGAGCTCAGTTCTCAATACGCACCCCCCAAAAATTGTTATGATCAAATATACACTGTCAGAAAAAAGATAAAGTTAGTTCATTAGAAGGATGCTTTTCACAAATGATTTGCTACATATTATGATTTTCACAAATCAATACAAAATTATAGATGCAAACAATGAAAAATTAAAAAAAATTTTCCTAAGGAAATAGTTGTTTTACCCTCTAAGCACTAAATAATTTTGAGTAATGGGGATTCTTTTCACAACAGAAAGAGTAAAGGGCTAGCTATAAGACTGGGTATGGGTTAAACAATATTGATGATACAGAAGAAAAGAAACAATGTCTGCTTTGCTTTCTCAAAAGAGCATGTGGAGTAATACAAGTCTAACAGGTTTGGAGAAGAAAGTGAAATTGTAACTCAGCTCAGTCCAGTTCTATGGGCTTGAGTTAAACAAAGAAGTTTGTACTCACATCTGGAACAAGAATTTAAAGCATCTGTATCTGTTGAAATACGGACATCAGTAAGGCTATTGCAAGTATTATCACATTCTCAACTGTGGTTAGATTTTGAACAGAAATAAGAATTATAAATATTGGAAGAAGACACAGTTTCCATTTTGTAGATGTTATAATTAGAAACTTAGACCAGAAAAATGAAATGCAATACACCTTAAATATAGAAAATCAACAACATACGTGTGTGCTAGTGACACTAGTTGCAAAATAGAAGTTTTGAAGAGGTCCCATTTGCAAAAGAAACAAAAAACATACTTTTAAATCTCTAAATAATTCTTTAAAAACCTTCACAAGAAAAGTATATAATTTACAAGAAGAAAACTAAAAAGTATTGTTAAAAGATATATTTAAAAACTCCAATAAATTTACAGATACATCATATTCATGATTCGGGAAACTAAATACGATAAGGACACTAATTTTTGTCTTGTTATTACATGTAATGTTATTACAATAAATACCTTGAATTGGGGATGGGGATCCTAAAATGTGTTGTAGGACTAAACAAGGGAAAACACAAAGAAACTTTTGAGAAAGAAATGTATTAAAGGTAAACTAACCGTACCAATTTTTAAAACATATTTAAACTGTAATAATTAAAAGGGTAGTGCTGAAATAATAATTAAGCAGTAGAATATAATAGCTCAAATATTATACATGTTTTTATGTGTATCTTATATATACAATTTAACATGATAAATAATGTATAACATAGTCATTGAGGAAAGGAAAGGATCGTTCAGCAAATAGGAGTAGAAAATAAGAATTTGGAAAGATCGTTAATTAAGACAGTCACTACATGCACAAATAAAAGGTACATATTGTGAGGAGAAGAGCTAAGAGGAAAAAAACTGCCATAGGAACTCTGCAACTTTGCAAAGGTAAATTTCTAAATATTGCTTACTTGTCTAGAGTGTTCATTAGGTTTTAATTCTCATGGTTTGGACAGGTATGAATCTTTGTCTTCTTAGCAACTAATGCTGAGCTTTTCACACTGTAAGTATGCAATGCACTTTTTTGATAACTAGTTAGAAGATAGATTCATTCATTCATTTGATCATTCAAATATTCATTATTAAAAAATATTTGGCCATATTCACTTTTTAAAAATACACTTTTTTTTCCAGAAAAAAAGTATATTTTGATCCATCTTTTTATCTGTAATACACAAAGTTGGATGTGTTTTGCTTGGGCCATATTTTCCTGTAAAAATAACAACAACAACTCAAAACTAAAAACAACATTGTGCCTTTCTCTTTCGGATCATACCATGATTTCCATGAATGGTGCAGTTAGATAAAACAGGATTTAAGATAATAGAAACCCAAAGAACAGAGCTTTTCAATGACTTTCTTCGTGCTGTAATTCAAACACATTAGTTTGAACTTCATTTTCCCAGTGTATTGATTTTGGTCATGGATAATTTGTAACTGAGGCTTCCATACTGGAATTGGTCTCATTTCAGGATGGTAAGATTTATATGAGAACAGCGAGATGATGGTCAAAATAATCTTTCAAAAGTCAGGAGATAACCTTATCTCAAGAGAAAAATTCTATCCAGTGACCATGTGTTCTAAAATAAGGGTCTTGCTCCTGATCTCATTTTTCTATCAAGGAAACTGTAAAAATATGGTAAAATAGAAGCTATTACTTGAGTTCGGGGAAAATTGAAAGTATTTTATTTAAATGTTGCTCTTTCCCCCAGTCTGGTATTTGTTGCTGGTTTTTTTTTTTTTTTACATGATATAATTTCATGGCATTTCAATAGAATTCTGTACCTAAAAGAAATCTTAATATGATTTGTGCTATTGACCTGAAAGTTCAGAGGCAACATTAGCAAATAGTAGCAATGTCTGAGTAAAATTTTATTATTTATGACAAAGGTATCCCTTTCATTTCTAGATGTGTTAGTCGATTGCACTAAAAGTGCTCTATCTAGTGCTTTCTAGATTGTGTTTATTTTTCATGTCTGTTTCCTGTTCTTTTAGAAACCTTAAGTCTATGCAACCATGTTGTTTTCCTATTTGAGTAAAAAAAAAATCCATTCCTTTCTACCTTTTTCTAGATGATTACACAAGGTTCCTTTCATTTTAATGAACCTGTGACTGTTTAGTAAAGCTGAATCTAATATAATTCGTTACGGATGCTTATATATTACTTTGAATTTCCAGAAGCGTTGGTTGAAAAAGAACTGAGGATATGTACTACCAGTCTTGTAGTGGGCACCTGCTCTCATGTAATCTACTGTGCTGAATACATTAGGACCTGTATTACTCTATTAAAAACTGGTAATTTTTTAATAGATTGATAGACAAACAGATACAGATTAATGGATGGATGGATTTACAAATGGATGGATGGTTAGGAATGTGGCTGTCTATGTATTGTTTGCTTTTTTTTATTTCAGGATCTTATGGGGGTTCAAACATTTTGGTTACAAGTAACGCCTTTGCCTCACCCAAGCCAGGGCTAGAGACGTGCCCTTCCCCCATACAGTGCACACTGCATACATTAGTTGTGCATTTACCGCCCTCCCCACCTGACCGACACCCAGTGAATTATTTGGTCTTTACCTTATGAGGCTAAAACCTTAAACTATTTTCTTTCCAAGGCTTTGTATGGCAGACATCATCTGTTTTTCTGAGTGGTTTCACAGAAGTCTGTCCAGTACTGTTCTTTTTGATTTTCAATTTTATTTATTTTTTATTAAATTAATTAATTAATTAGTTTAGTAGAAATGGGGTCTCACAAACTCCTGGCCTCAAGCAATCCTCCTGCCTCAGCTTCCCAAAGTGCTTGGATTAACAGGCACCAGCCACCTCACCAGCCTGTTTTTTTTTTTTTTTTTTTTTTTTTTAATGAATAACCTACTGGGGTCCTCCAGAACCATGCCAGAGTTTCAGCCAACTTAGATTATCACTCATGAAGATCCTTCCAGACTTTAGTTATTTGTGTCGCTACTGATTCTTACATTTCTTCCACCTCAGAGCAGCACTGAACTGATCAAATATGATTTAATTCTTTTTTCCTCAAATGAACTAAAAAACATGTTCCCATATTATATTTTGAAGATTATGTAAGGAATGAGTAAACCTTTCAAAATAAATATTGATGGTTCATTTCTTTTGTGTAATTCAAAAGAAAAAAATGAGCAAATGAATGGTTTACAGGAAAGGACTTATTTTTCTGTGCAAAAATTCCGTAAGCATTTAATTTAAAAAAATCTAGAATCAAGTGGTAGCACCATGAATCACTAACATTCCTCTGATGCACAGTCCTCTGCTAGTACAAAGTATTAATATTTTATCTCTGCTTTCTTTCTGCAAAATGGGAATAATCCTAGCCACTCAGCATGAAGGCTTCTCAAAGTTGGCATTATTGACCATTCTAAAGAATTGTCAGAATCAGTCAGGATGTATGAGCTAATACATGCATTAACATTATATGGGTTATAATTTCTAATTCTGAGAGATAGGGCATCAAATAACCTTGGATCAAGGCTATATAGGATGACATTAGACACCAAAAGACAAAGTAAGAGTAAAGACAGGGCCATTTTCATAGTGATAAAGGATCTATGTCTAAAAATAATCTCTAAATTCTGGCAATCCACATGGACAATGTCTCCAGTTAAAAGTCTTCTTTGTTACCAAAATGTTTGTACCCTCATAATATCCTGAAATTAAAAAAAAAAAAAAAAAAAAAAGGTCTTCCTGGTGTGCTTTTTTTTTTAATTTCAGAGTATTATGGGGATACAAATGCTTTGGTTACATATATTGCCTTTTTCACTGCCGAGTCAGAACTACAAGTGTGCCCGTGCCCCAGACGGTGCACGCCGCACTCATTCCTGGTGTGATTTTTGATACGGGAAACGTAAGATACAAGCAAAATACATTCACTCAATGATAATTAAAAGACAAAAAGCATCCTGTAATTGTGAAAAACACATGAGAGCTGGGTACAGTGGCACATGCCTATAGTCCCAGCTACTTGAAAGGCTGAGGAGGGAGGATTGTTGAGACCTGGAATTTGAGGCCAGTCTGGGAATGTAGTGAGAACCCATCTCTAAAACAAAAAACAAAAAAATACATAGTGAGAATAGTTTTGCCATTAAAGGATTGAGGGGCCAAAACCTATCTCAGTACAAGACAGTTTAAAATATCTGTGCCATTCAATCACGACATTTCTTGAGAATACTATGGAAGTTGGAAATACACGTTGATATTCATTGTACCCACTCAGAAATAGCAGGGTACCATGAATCCAATGGCAACAGCTGGTCACCTCAATTCAATAAAGTTGTGTGATGGAGATCTTTGAAGTTTTCTGACATAATTTAAAGCAGTGAGAATGAGTGGACCTAACATTTAATGAACAGCTATAATAAGCAGGCACTATGAAGAATATTTTGAAAGCAAGAATTCACTGAATGCTTAAAATATTCCTTGCAAAGTACATTGTTTATTCCCATTTCACAGATGAGAAACTGAGTCTCAAGAACACTAAGTGACTTTGTCAAGCTGATATAGCCAGGATGTGTTGAGGATTTGTTCTTCTGGTTATGTTTGGTATATTCTAGGAGCTGTAGTGAAATAAAAGAAATAGATAAAACTTTTTCCCTTTCATCAAACAATTTTCAAGTTGATGAGGTCTAGATAGACATGTATACAAATGTAATTAAACTATGATTTAAAAAAGGGGGAGGCCGCGCGCGGTGGTTCATGCCTGTAATCCTAGCACTCTGGGAGGCTGGGGCGGGAGGATCGTTTGAGCTCAGGAGTTTGAGACCAGCCTGAGCAAGAGCGAGACTCCCGTCTCTACTAAAAAAAAATGGAAAGAAATTAGCTGGACAACTAAAAAATATATATATAAAAAAAATTAGCCAGGCATGGTGGCACATGCCTGTAGTCCCAGCTACTCGAGAGGCTGAGGCAGAAGGATTGCTTGAGCCCAGGAGTTTGAGATTGCTGTGAGCTAGGCTGATGCCACGGCACTCTCTGTAGCCTGGGCAACAAAGCAAGACTCTCTCTCAAAAAAAAAAAAAAAAAGGGGGGGGGGGGGGAGAGGCCAGGTTCAGTAATCCCAGCACTTTGGGAGGCCAAGGTGGGAGGATTCCTTAAACCCAGGAGTTCAAGACCAGCCTGGGTAACATGGCAAGACCCTGTCTCTATAATAAATTTAAAAACTCAACTGGGCATGGTGGTGCATGCCTGTAGTCCCAGCTATTTGGGAGGCTGATGCCAGAGGATCACTTGAGCCAAGGAATTTGGAACTACGATTGTACCGCTGCACCCCAGCCTGGGTGACAGAGCAAGACCTTGTTTCAAAAAAACTACGATAAAGAAGAAAGGGAAGGAGAAACAAAAAACTCAAAAGAGTGGTTATTCTATTCTCAGGAGAGAGAGGGATGTGATAGAGAAGAACATTTCTACTTCTGAAGTAGAATGGGGGATACGTGGGTTCTTGTTTTGTTACCTTTTATGAAATATATATGTAATAATATATTATAAATATAAAAAAGCATAGCATATTTTTGTTTTGTATCTATAATTTTGTATGTATAAAATAAGGGATTTTATGTTTTAAAAAATGTAATTATAAATTGGTAAGCTGTATGTGATTTATAGGTACCCACTAGTGGAAAAGTCAAAAATATAATTTACGTATTAATCAGATGCAAAGCAATTTGGAAGAAAATAATTTTCATATCCATATATGACTGATGGGCTCAATGTCAGAATAATCCATTTGATAACTGGTGAGACTAATAAATGCTTAGAGGCAATTAAGTACTTTATCCTCAAACCACTTTTGGGATATTATACATTTGTGACAGTTTGTTAGTACCACGAGAAAAGAATATGAGAAAATGATGGCTAATACAGTGACATAATAACTTCCTTCTTCATAATTCAAGATATTTACCAGCTACACTATAAATCCACATGTTCCCTATAATACATATCATAGGGCCTTAAACACAGTAGACATATAAATGTGGGCTTAATTCAAAATAACTACCATTAACTGAATACTCAACATGATCTGGATCATTCTCATACTTTATTTTTTATCCCCACGTCCACCCTGAAGGGTAGGTGAACTTTTCGCATTTCCAATGTGCAGAAACTATGGCTCAGAGAAATTCAATATTTTGCCCAAGGTCACAAAAGTAGCACATGGCAAAAACAGTATTGGAATCCAGGTGTGTTCTGTTCCAAAGCATGTTTTCTTTCAACCATACAACCACCTAATAGCAGATAAAACTAATCCTCACAACCACCTGTTGAGGTAGGTTCTATTGTCATCCTAAATTTACAGATAAGGCAAATTGAGCCATGAAGAGTTTGTCAGCTTGTCTGTAGCCACACACTTGACTTGGGCTTGGGGAGACTGTAAGTGGGAGAGAGATTGGACCAGATCCCGCGTCCTCAGACCTGGATTGGTAGCAACTGCTGTTGTAGAAGAGAAGGCCGCATCTCATGCACAAACTTTTCCAAGGCACACTAAAACAGAAGCCTCACTAAAGTGCTGACCTTACGTTCTGGATTTCAGTGGCCTAAGACTGACAAGAGTGCTCCCGATCCTTTAGCCTTTTATGATCCTCTTGAGAGTGAAAAGAATCTCCCCATGTCGCCCAGAAGAACAAAATCCACAGCGATACACTTAACACTTAAGGAGTTTAGTACCCCATTAAAGTGTGGTGAGACAAGAATCCCCAAAAGCGATCTCTATTCCTCTTACTCCTTTTATATCCAGGCTTCTGACATCAAAGTTTATTGTTAAAATCATCCTTAATAGAAATATTACTGTATATATTTTCACCAGAAAGAAGAATGTCAGGGAAATTTGTCGTGATAGGTGTTTACCATAAGTTTGACATGCATTATTGTTAGATCATTCTACTCTCCCTCCATAATTTTTCTATGCAATTTATTTATGTGCATATTTAAATGGTGTGCCACTTAATTGAAATTACAGTGTGTTTGAGCCAGATTTGACACTGACTGGCAGTTGTTGTTAGGAAATACTTGGAACCTATGAATGGGTCATTTTCCAAATGGTACAGATATAACTCTATTCATCCACCAGAATATTTTAGGAAATCAAATAGCCGATAGTGCCAATGTAAGTACTTCATTCATTTCAGGCAATATTACGTCGTATTTACCTTTATAGCCCCAACAACCCCAGAACCACATACGACATAACAGATAGTAGTACCATTAGCTTCCTCATCTTCTCATACAAAGACTCTGCCTACAAATCCATGGGTCTTGAACGTAAGTTTTAATAAGTTACTCAACCCTTAAAGGACATTTTAAAATGTAGGTATTTATATTGTGTATAAAAATAATTCAGTATTTGATTTGGTTTTCTAGTATTTTTCATCCAGATAGTTATGATTAGAAAAGGATAGCCCATGTTTTTGCAATAGGATTCTATCCAGATTATTGCAGATAGAAGATTCTTGATAGGGCAATAGCCCGAACATTTGCCAGGAACCAACAAAAACACCAAACAGCTTCAGATTTTGTTTTTGAATTTAGAAAGGATAATATTTTATAAAAAGCAACAGATAATTTATCATCCTCTCCCTGCACTTCGTGCCTCCCACTCTCCATCTCTACTCTGGATCTTGAGCGCATCATTAACCTCTCTGTGCTTCAGTTTCCTCATCTGCAAAACAGGAAAATAATAATGCCCCTCTCTTTTAGTTGTTGGGTGGATTAAATCAGGCAAAACAGTTAAAATGCATATATCAGATACCTGGCACATGGTAAGTGCTATATTTTAGTTAACATTAGTGCTATTTATAATTATAGCTTCATTGTTATTATTCCATGATTAAGTTACATATCATGTCTTATCTTACAGTAGCTTTTAAAAAAATAAATTGACATAACATTTGGATTCCCTCTACAAATATAAAAAATAAATTATAAACATAATGAAATAATATTTAAGCTCACTTTAGTGATAATACTCATAATATAAAATGGAACCCCTTCAAAAAGTCCTTTATTTTTCTGCAGAATAGATTACTTGATATCCTAAAAATGTGTTCTGCAAAGAAATTTCAACCCTACATCAAATATTCCTATGATGCAAAGTACTTCATTACAGGAAATATCTGAACATCCTGCTGTCTTTAAGATTATATTTTCCCGTGTAGCTTTTGTTCGTCAATTAGAAATCAAGTAAATAACTAAGTAATCAGTATGTTGGAACTATTAATATTTGGGATACAAAAAGGGGAGAAGAACTAACATTTGTTGAAAATCTTCTAAGTGCCAGAAATTTTGGTAGGTGCTTTATATGTGGTCATTACCTTATTTAATCCCCACAATTGTCCTCTGAGATATTATCCCTGTTTTACAGATGAGGAAGTTATTTCTCAGAGAGTTATTTGGTAGGATTAGTCAGCTAAGAAGAAGTGGATCAGAATCTAGGACCTAGGTCCATCTGTCTCTCAAGCCTACTTTTGACTGACTACTCTTATACAGTACCTAATAATATATTTCCCAAAATTATCTGATAATCACCTTTACAATATGACATTATGACCTTATGGTAAATGCCAACAAAATTTTCTTCCTTATTGACTTTAATTAGAAGGATGTTTCTGTGTAATTTTTGAGAATCCTGGCAACGTTTCTACAGAGGAGGGGTTCCTAGGTAGCAGCTGCAGAAAAATCTCTGTAAACATTTCATTTGACATTCTCATATTTTACATTACTGCAAGTGTTTTGCACACCCCAGGGATGTGAAATATACTATAAGAAATGCAGGGAACTGCCAGTCAATGCCCCGCGGGGGGATTTATGAAATGGAGTCCTGCAAATGTTGTTTGTTTCTTTTCAGCCCAAACTGCATGAATTATTTCAACTGAATGGGGGTGGGGGGTTGAAGGGGGTGCAGGAAGCTAATAGAGAACTCTGCACCCCTATTGATGCTGAATAAGTAGTCTGAATAACAGACTACTTATTGCCAAAGTCTGTAACTTTTTGTTTTGAGATGTTGGTTTTATGTGACTCCTGCAGTTTTTTGAACTCCAACATTCACTATCATCCTTCTAAGTAAAAGCCAGACTCTACTCTTTGAACTGTTCTTCTCCCTGTAGCCAGAAGACAGGCTGCATGTGAGGTGCCACGTGTTTTATTCTGCTCAGGTTCTTCTCCCAAGACAGAAAACGAAGGAGTAGTCTCAGGAGGTGGAAGGAGCTAGACTGATTGGGAAAGCATTATGGTTTTATAGAAAAAGCTTGATCTTTTAAGAGCCTGAGTTTTAGTGGCAGCTCTTCTGCTTTCTAATTGTGTAACTTAAGCAATATTACTTCTCAGAGACTCCACTTGCTCATCTCGAATATGGGGGACATAATATTGTGAGAAATAAATGAGATCGTATTTCTAAAATACCTGGTACATAGTAAGCATAGAACTTACTAAAATTAGTTATCATTGTTTTCATCTTTAAGAGGCAGTAACAGGAAATAGCATTATGTCCTGATAACATACTATTAGATCTATGAGAGATTGTACATCATTGGTTGCCCTTTAAACAAAGATTTTGTTTGTTTGTTTTTTATTTTGCTATAGTTGGAGTTTTTTCATTTATTTCAAAATATTACGGGGGTACAAACATTCAGGTTACATATATTCCCTTTGTACCGCCCAAGTCAGAGCTGCAAACATGCCCATCCCAATACAGTGTGCGCTGCACCTATTAGGCGTGAATTTACCCATCCTCTCCTCCCTCCTCCCTCCTGCCCAACACCCAATGATGTTACATCCATATATGCAAGTAAGTGTTGACCAATTAGTATTAATTTGATGGTGAGTACATGTGGTGCTTATTTTTCCATTCTTGTGATACTTCACTTAGAAGAGGGCTCCAGCTCCATGCAGGATAACACAAGAGGTATTAGTTCACCATTGATTTTTGTGGCTGAGTAGTATTCCATGGTATATATATACCACATTTTATTAATCCACTCATGTATTGATGGGCACTTGGGTTGTTTCTACATCTTTGCAGCCGTGAATTGTGCTGCTATGAACATTCTAGTGCAGATGTCTTTATTATAGAATGTCTTTTTTTTTCTTTGGGTAAATACCCAGTAGTGGGATTGCTGGATCAAATGGTAGTTCTATTTCATTATTTTTAATATGGTAGCAGGTGTTTTAATCTACAAAGAGCAAAACTCTTGAACAGTGACATATGGTTTTTTTTTTTAGAATTGTAGAGAATGTTTCATCCATATAGGCAAAATGAACTTTTCTATTTATAATACTTTTGTTTTCATAAAAATGTGTCTGTGTGTTATAGTGTTTACCAAACCAGTTAAAATTTAGTTTTTTTTATGTTGTCATGCATTAAAACCTTTTATTATTGATGTAAAAAGTCAGTAAATAAAATTTTCAGTAGACTTTATGAGGCAACAACACAGAAGAAAAAATAGAGGTATCACCAACCCTTCAAGTATGAAAATTCAAAGTGTCTGTCAGTCATCCCAATTTTTTGTTTTAGAGAGCTCCAAATTTCTATATATTTGGCTCTAACCAGATCATTATTTTCCAAAGTGGTAAATGATATTCTATTAGCGGCATAAGGGTGAAAATTTATTTTAATGTTTATTTTAGTATGCTTTTGGAAAATTTAATTAGAATGTTAAATTATGATATAAAGTTTCCTTTTAAAATAAAATTACTATGTCACAGGGGACAATTAAAAGTATTAAGTAAATAATTGTATAGGAGTTAATGTGGAAACATCAACAATTATTAAGGTAGTATTTGGATGATTAAAATTCAGAAAGTACTGACATAAATGACTGATTGAAAATGTATTGCCCTTTGTTAACACGATTTGTATAAGAGTTATTTTGTTGGAATATTTTGCAATGTTTTGAGTGTTAAGTACCTAATAGCTTAGAGAAACCAGGTTGCATCATTTTGTAATTTTAAGGTCTTGCCTCACTAAATTAGCAGGAGAATGTAGTGTGTACTTTTTCCCCTGTCGCTTACTAGAAACAAATCTCAGATGTAGCAAAGACCTAACAGGGAAAAATAAATTATAAAATTACTTGGGAAAAAAAAAAACACTGGAGACTTCTTTTTGTTTCTTAACTTGTTTTACAATCTTGGAGTAAGGAAGGTCTTTCAGAGCATGATATAAACTTCAAAAGACTTAACAAAAACCATCAATTTGACCATAGAAAATTTTAAAATTTATTCATAGCAAAATGAATAAACAAATAACAAAAACAATTAAAAGACAAAATAGAAAAGTTACTTACAACACATATGACAAACAAAAACTAATTTCTTCCACAGCATATCAAAAGTCCCTGCAACATACTAAAAAAATTTCAACTAAAGGACAGTAGAAAAACAAAGGTCATGAACCCAGGTCACAGACTAGGAAACATAAATGGCTTTTAAATATGTAAAAATGTGCTTAAACTCTCATAATAAAAGAAACAGAAATTTAAAACCATAAAGTCATTCCCTTTTTAACTGCTTGGCAAAAATCAAAAAGTTTGATAAATATATTGGTAAATACATTGTGTATTGATGAGTCCAAGATCAATAGTAGATTTATAGAGTAGGAGACACAAAGAGGAGGAGAGAATAAAAATAAATTATCTATTGCTCTTTATAAAATTTTGTCCTTTCTAAATTCAGTAATAAAATTTAAGGATATTTAATGTTTTAATTGGTTCCTTGCAGTTGCTCAGGCTTTTGCCCTATCAAGAATCTTCTATCTGCAATAGTCTGGATTTGCATCCTGTTGCATGAGCTGTGCTTTTCTAATAATAAATATCTGGATGAAAAATACAGAAAACTAAATTAAATTCCAGGGTATTTTATGTACAAAATACAAATACCTAGTTCTTTCTCTTTTTTTACAAATTCAGAAAATTGAATAATTTTTAAAAAGTTATTTCTAAGACACTTGAATTTGTAGGCAAGTCTGTATGAGAAAATGAGGAAGCTAATGATACTACTGTCTGTTTGGGCCAAGTCTAAATTAAACCTCAATCTCAGAGCCCCATGTCAATGCAAATATGGCTGGAGCAAATGATCAAGGGAGAGAGTGGTAGGAAATGAGTTCTGAGATAGAATCAGAGGCCAGATCTTTGGGGCATTATAGGCTAGATGGTATAATTTGGACTTTGAGTGTGATATGGAGCCACTAAAGGCTTTTCTTTTTGAGCATGTCATTTTGACATGACCTGATGTCTTAAAGGGCTGTTTGGGCTGCTATAACAAAACTCTATAAACTTAGTAGCTTTTAAATAACAGAAATTTATTTCTCATGCTTCTGAGGCTGGAAAGTCCAAGATCAAGGCACCTGGAGATCGGGTGTTTGGTGAGGGCCCATTTCCTGTTTCACAGGTGGCACCATCTCGTTTTGTCCTCACATGGTGGAAAAAGGCGGGGCAGCTCTTTAGGGCTCTTGTCTAAGGGCACTAATCTCATTCATGAGCACTCCGGCTTATGACCTAATCACCTCCCAAAAGCTCCTGCCTCCTCATATCATCACTTTGGGAGTTAGGTTTTAACACATGAATTTTGGAGAGACACAAAAACTCAGACCACAGCACCTGATATACATTTTTAAGTTAGAAAGTCTGCTAGAGCCACGGTGTTTCCTATTTTTTATAGCAAAGAATATTTTATTTTTTATAGCACCTAGTGTTTTAGTTTCAAATTATGAATGTAATTCATGCTTTTCTTACTGAATAATCTTTAGAAAATAGAGAAAAGTATAAAAAAGAAAATAAATGCACCTATACATTTAACATAGGGTTTGGCAAATTATAACCAACAGGTAAAACACCTGTTTTTTATAAATGAAATTTTATTGGAACATAACCACAGCCCTTTGCTTACTGCTATCTATGACTATTTTCCACACCATGGTAGCAGAGTCATGTAGTTGTAACAGAGACTACACGGCCCACAGAGCCTAAAAGATTTACCACCTGGGCCTTTGCAGAAAAAGTTTGCTGGGTCATGTTCTAACCCTCTGAAATAATCCATCAATTTATAGTACACTTTTCAAAGGTATGTTCTGGACATATTTTTAAAGAGTCAAGATCATACTATAAATACAGTTATATCTTTTGCTGACTTCACTTGCCTCTGTACCATCAGCATTTTTGCATATAATTAACATTCATTGTGAAAAATAGCCAGAGGCCAACATTTTTAACTGTTGTATAATATTCCATCTTATAAAACCACTATCATCTATTTAAATAATTTACTATTTATTCCTCTTTTTTGACATTCAGAATTTCCAAATTTTCATTTTAAATAATACTGTAGTGAATATCTTTGTACATAATTACTTGTATTTTTGTCATCTCCTCAGGCTATATTCCTTAAAGTGAAATAACAGAATCGAAAGATATTGACACTTTCAAGGCTTCTGATAAACATACTGAAATTTTGTTTCGTTTTGTTTTGTTTTTAAGACAGGGTTTTACTCAGTCGCCAGGCTGGAGTACAGTGGTGTGTTCATAGCCCACTGTTAACAACCAACTTCTGGGCTCAAGCGATCTTTCCTCAGCCTCCTAAGTAGCTGGAACTACAGGTGTGCCCCACCACACTTGGCTAATATTTTAATTTTGTGTGTGTGTGTGGAGATGGGGTCTCACTTTGTTGCTCAGGTTAATACTGAGGTTTTAAAACACAGTTTTCCAAAAACTCTAAGCCTCTGCAAGGTTATTTGGGTAAATTACAACAGTGGAGATTGCTTTGGGCTGTCTTGAGGAAATTACTATTTTTTTCATATTTTAAGTGCAAATGAGGATAATTATTAAAAAATTAACATTTATTTTGGATAGAGCATTGTTCTAAGTGATTTACATATATTAACTCATTTAATCGTTACAACAATCCCTTGGGATAGGTCCTGTTATCCCTATTTTAGCAGAGAAGTGAGGATTAAAATTTAGACAGTATGACTCCAGAGTTCTTACATGTAACCACTGTGCTTGACTACTTGAGTATTCCTGTATGTTGTTCCTTTTCCTTTTCATACTCACTCTGTGGTTCTACCACTATCAAGGATTATGTCCTGTGTTAAGTTTCCTTGAAATATGTTTGATTCTAAAGGTTCTGTGACTTCAAAAAAGTTGGAAACCCTTTTATTTAAAGGCTGCATCTTATTGGCAGAGAGTAGTTTAATTCACATTAGATATTTCTTTTACCATCTTCTCGAGCTTTCTCAGCGTGTTTGTTTTCCTCATGTTCTCACCTCTCAGTACTTTGTGTTGTCAACATTTATCTCCAAAGTTTAAAGTTTACATATAATGCCGTTATTGAAAAACATAGTCTGGTACTATTCCTAATTATTATTACTGCTATGCAGTGACAGCTTCCAGAAGCTCAAGTAAAACACTGTCTCCTATTTTTAAACAAGATAAATGCAGACGCAACTTTGGTTTAATGTTAAATTACTTATTTTGGATTTCTAGCTATTTTTAACACAAATTTACACCATTTGTTCCTGTGTGAAACCTCAAGGATAATGTTCCCAAGAGATTCTGCAATTATTTTTCCAATGGGGAACATCTACCTCTTAATTGTTTTAATTAACAAACCTATGAAATTAATGAAAATTGGTATCATTTTTCCAAAATTACATACCACTGACTACTGAACATAAAATCCTAATCAAAATATTTAAAAAGCTGGAATACAGCTTGTTTTAATTGTCTAATACACTTCAAGGGGGAAAATAATAAAAGCAATAAGGCAAGTAAAAAGAAGATGCCTTTTTCAAGCATCTACAGGACCATTTGATTGGATATTTCAAAAAAATGATGATGATGATGATGATGATGGTGATGCCAGTTTATTTTTCATTCTACTGAGAGATGGTGTTTGTTTTCAGTAGAAATGTCCACCTTGAGAAGGGAAAAGCAATTCAGTTACAGCAAGTCCCTGCCAACTTTGCATGAAGATTAAATGTAGCCACAGTCTAAGGAAGGAGCCTCAAACTAGGGTTCAAGCAGAGAAAGGTAGAAGAAAGAGAAGCAGATGGTTTGGCTGATGGCAGGAGAGGAAATGGATTTCCTACTAAGTGAAGGAGATTTCACATGGACTACCTTATTTTTTTCAGAAAACAACCAGGTAGAAATTTGTTAGTATTAACCTCATTGTATAGATGATGAAATCAAATGCAAAGGGATTAGCTAAACTGCCTAAAGCCATGTAAAACTTCTTCTCAATCATTCTCTCTCCCTCTGATGCACATGCTATGTTGCGCCATCTGGATTATGTCTCCCCATCACCACCTAATCCAAATTCCATTCCTGTTACTTTGAGGAGGGAGGTAGTTATTTGAGCTGGCTTTTGAAGTAGGAGTAGGTAACAACCACAGCAACAACAATAACTAATTGAAAATTAGAGTTCATTGTATGCCAGGCTAAGTGTTTCAGATATGTTATCTAATTTTCCCCCTGACAACTTAATGAGGAAGCTATTATTATTATTCTCTTCTATATATGAGAAAACTAAGTCATCCAGAGTTTAATCTTGGAGATACACAATTAGTAAGTGGAAGAGTTGTTATTCAAACCTAGGTCTAATTCCAGACCTGGGTTTTAATTACCAGTAATTTTAATTACTAGTTGGAAAAGACACACACACACCATGAATACCGTCTAGAGGTATGTAGAAGTACACAGCTTCTTAAAGTAAAAGAAAAACTAGAAGACAGGGTAAGAGAGGGGAGATATTGTAAGAAATATTGAGCCTAACAAGTCATAATAGAGCCAGATATTTAAATTTTTAAAGACTCTCATTTATTTCATTTTACACATTGAGTTTCAACATTGTTCTGTTTCCTCTCTAGCATTTCATCTATTGTAAACATTATCAAACTGGGCTTTTTTGGCTCATGAAAAATTATCAGAAAGATATGAAAGCTGGCACAATTATTACATGGTTGAAAAAGATTTAGCTAAGTGTGAATTATTGCTCATTTGAAATATTCATATCAACATGTTGTTGAGAGAGGGCCAGAAAATTTCAGTTACCAAAAAAGTCAACTATGAAACTCAGACTATATCATCTAGTGCACAAAATAAGCAGTATTGATAAATGTTTTAAAAATGTGTGAAAAATAACTGAATAGTCTTATGTAAAGATTATGCCTTAAAAAATCTGTTGATCTGCGAAGAATAAACTACAACTGTTTTGAAAAGAAAATGGCATTTTCCTAAGGACTAAATGCTTGTCTGTGTAAATTGGATGACTCCTCAAACATATTTTCATTAGTAACTTTTATAAATCTCCACTCCTGCTATTTTCCCTACCATTGTTTTTCTGCCACAAATACAGGCTGGGCGCAGTGGTTCATGCCTGTAATCCTAGCACTCCGGGAGGCCGAGGCGGGC
>RJWJ010002809.1:0-31430 GCA_004363605.1 Indri indri | reverse complement strand
TGTTATAAAATAACGGTATCGACTATGTTTCTCTAACAGTCTGTTTACCTAGTGACTCAGTATACAATTCCCATTATTATGATGATTTGACTTAAAATTTTTCAACTTTATGATAATGGTGAGAAAGCATACACATTCAGTGGAAACCCTATTTTGAATTTGGAATTTTTATCTTTTCCTGGACTGGAAATATGCGGTACGAGATTCTGGGCAGCAGCAGTGAGCCCCAGCTCCCAGTCAGCCATGAAATCATCAGAGTAAACAACCAATACTCTACAGTGTACTGTGTGGCCAGATGATTTTGCCCAACTGTAGGCTAATGCAAGTGTTCTGAGCACATTTAGGCTAGGCTAGACTAAGCTATAATATTCTGTAGGTTAGGTGTATTAGAAGCATTTTTTACTTATGATATTTTTAACTTACGATGGGTTTATCAGGATACATCCTCATCGTAAGTCGAGGAGCATCTGTACATCTCTCCACTGGCAAATGCATCATGTATGATACAGTAATAGACTTTGATCAATGATATAAATGCATTTTCATAATCAGGTTTATGATTTTATTTTGGAGTCCTTAAATCACCTCTAGGGAACCCTAATTTCCTCAGAGCACTGTGAAAATCATAGCTGTAAAACACAGATAGTCATGACAAGTGAGAGGCAGAAAGAGATCTGCATTTTAGAATGACATCTCCTGTCATGAGATGGAGGTTGGATTAAAGAAAGGGAAATATTAAGACCAAAGAGATTTTCAAGGAGATTTATTATGGGAGATGATGGAAGATAAACTTTGGAATAAGAATTAGAAGAGAAAGATGCAATATTTGAGAAATAAATTTTTTTTATTTTTAAAAGTAATTTTTTAAAAAATTAGATAATAATTAGGATTGATGAATAAGAAGAGATCAGATCATTAATGGCTTCTTGCTTTGGAAACCAGAGTAATTAATGGTAAAGCTGTTAAAGGTAGACAACCATGACAAAGACAGAGGAGAGTGTTTGGGTTGCTTTACAATAAAGTGGATGAAGAGTTTGATTTTACACATAGCGAAACTGAGGTACTAAATGTCCAGTGAACAGTTAAGTTCTCTAGATTTAAGAGAAGATTAAGTCTGACTATGAATTCGATAACCAAATTGATAAAGCCATGGAAGTGAGGCCAGGGAGAAAGTGGAGGCTGAAAAGAGAAGAAGGCTCAAGGCAAACAAGCCCTGGGGGCCATGACTTGTTATGGAGTATGTAGAAAAAAAGCCAAAAAGTCAAGAAAGCTAAGTCAAACAGAAGGGAGTTAACATTACAGAAGTATGCAAAAGAGAGACTTGGAAATAAGAAGAGGTAGCCAGTGCCAGGTCATAGAGAAATGCATTTTTCTCATTCCAGTTTTTTCCTCTTGTTAATCCCTATGCATCTCTACCTTCTGCCATCATTTATCCAAAATAATAATAAGAAGCCTTAGTAAATAATTTTGCTCCTACTTCACAAGACATTGGATGCCATCAGACAGGACTTATTTCTGACCCATCATCTTTACCTTCACAAACCATTCTCCTGCATGAGTCCTTCCCTCTTTCCTTTCTTTTTCCACTCCTAAGGCAACTCTGAGTCCTTTCACTTTTTCTACTCCTGCCTTTGTTCTCATGATAGCTTCTCCTCCTCCCTCTTTAACAAATACAGTCTCCTGGAGGCTTCTTCCTTTACTTCTTAAAACAGGTATACCTCTCCCCTCCTTATGATAGATTTGTCATAGGTGACTGGGCTTTGAAGGTCTAAGTGGAAATCCACAAAAAAGATTTTTAAAAACCAGGACACTGGAAACCTGAAAGATTGAGGAGAGTCTATGAGTCAGTAGGACATATATGAAGAAAGAGAAATCAGAATACACAAAGAATAATTTTTAACTGCGGTACCCCAGATTGGTTGCGTGATGAAGAAATGGATAGAAAACTCTCTTCCTTCTTCCCCCAACTGATATTATTGAAAATAGTCTCCTCAGAATCATTCACTGAGGACTAATGTGATCCGTACGTTTGGGGTCAGATTTGAGTAATGTAAAGCAGAGGAGTTTAGAGCCGGAGGGAACTGAGCTCCACTGCCTGGGTAGCCTTGAGCAACTCAGTTAACCTCTCTAAATCCAAGTTTCCTATTTGTAAAATGGCAACGATAATACCTATCTCATCTTGAAAACTAAATGAAATAATTTATGTAAAGTGCTTATTACTTCAACTACCAAATGTTCAATAAATGGCTGTTACCACTGCTCAACTAGATTACGGATAAATAGGCATATTTTGGACTGGCCATGCAACTATGTTTCTATGGGATATTTCCATCTTCCAAGCGACTGGCTTTGAGACAGTCTTCATTATGCAAACATTTAAATACTTAAATTAAAATTTCAACTTCCTTTTTAAAAGAACTGCTTGATCTTTCCAACTGCCAATCCTTTGTATTTAGCTATTCCGCTACCACTTTAATCTCACAACTAATATGAACTCCTCCATGAAATGAGAATTTCTCAGGAGCAAGGACTATATCTTTATTGAATAATCATTTATTGAGCATCTATATGCCAATAGGTGGACATAAAAGGACACAAGATACACATGAAACAGATCCTTTCCTCAAGAGGCTTAACTTCTACCTGGGGAAAGTTATATGCGAGGATAATCCAAGATAATGCATACCATAATAAAGATGTCTGTCAAGAACTGTGTAGTATAGTGGAAGAAGAGATTCATTTTATCTCAGTTGATAAGGAAATCTTGTAATGGGGGTTACATTCGAACTGAGCCAAATGTGCATCAAAGTCAATAATAAATGAAAAAGATATGAAGAAATAGATCTGCATGAACTGCTAGTGCAGGCAAAGCTTCATAAGTCGACTGTGGTTTATTTGGACCTTGAATAGATAGGATGACGATAAAAGATGCAATGTCCTGGTGTGCATCTAGGCATGTGTGCAATAGTAAGAAATACTATCAATAAAGAGTAAGCTAGCTGATGCGAAAGAAGGGAAGTAGGTTGGAGAGGTGCTACTGTGAAACTATAATTGAGCGGAGAATTTCAGACTTTATGCAAAAAGCTAAAAAAGTACATAAATAAAAATTAAAAAATCATTTTAGATTCTGGAATGAAAGTATATGTAACATGATGAAAGCAGAGTTAGAGGAAGGTTATTCCAGAAATGGTGCTGTGGGCAAAGATGGAAGCTAAAGATGACAGACAAGAGCATCTTGAATCAATTTCATTAATATGGCTGTGAGCTGTGGTAGGTCTAGACAAGTGTCTTTAGAGATCAACCATAGATATGAATGTGATATTTCATAAATGTCATCTAGGATATTTGAATAATAATATCACTGACGAATATAACAGAGGTGACATGGAAGGTTATGAATCATTTTTTAAGTGAACGAAACTGATTTAGTACCATCTATATGCCAAGTATCATATGACAATATACAATGCTTCATGCATATGTGTCTACATAGTATGTATGTTATGTTTCTTTCAATAGCTATTTCCTACTGTATATCTTTTTTTTTTTTTGAGACAGAGTCTCACTCTCTTGCCTGGGGCGAGTGCCGTGGCATCAGCCTAGCTCACAGCAACCTCAAACTCCTGGGCTTGAGCAATCCTACTGCCTCAGCCTCCCAAGTAGCTGGGACTACAGGCATGCGCCACCATGCCCGGCTAATTTTTTCTCTCTATATATATTTTTAGCTGTCCAATTAATTTCTTTCTCTTTTTTTAAGTAGAGACGGGGTCTCGCTCTTGCTCAGGCTGGTCTCGAACTCCTGAGCTCAGGACTATCCGCCCGCCTCGGCCTCCTAGAGTGCTAGGATTACAGGCGTGAGCCACCTCGCCCGGCCCCTACTGTATATCTTGTTTCCCCAAATAAACTATCCACTTCTGCTGGGCAGAATCTCATCTCATATTTCTCAAGCATTCTATAGAGCCTACCATGATGAAGGACATAAAGTTCATATTTAATAAAAACATACTATTTGATTAAATAACTGAGGCCAGAAATATCAGAAAACTAGGCCATCCTAGATGGAATTGGCAGTGAATAAGAACAGAGTACACTTTCTTTTATTGCTATGCAGCTTCTTCCTAATAATACTGGAGGAGTGGAGAAAGTTCAACAGTGCCAAGTCATTCTAGACAATAAAACTATAGTTCAGTTTATCTTTTGATATTCAGTAGAACAAATTTTATGGATCTGAAACATTAAGGGAAATAGTGAGAAATCGTGTTTCACTACTTGTGGGTGTGGGTTTTTTTTTTTTTCACTTTAAAAATGTGATCTTGAAATAGGGGTGGGGGGAGTGTGGGAGGATAAAGGAGTAAGTCAGTCCAATCTTTCACAGCAGCGTATTTACTTCACCAGAAAAAAATGCCTTTAATTGCACAAGGAGAAAACAAAATGTTTGAATACCCTTCCTTGACAAGATTCAGGGCTTTCGTGGGAGAATAAAATACACATTTACAGTAAATTTAGATTTGGGGTAGAAGGTAAAGCTCTTGTCCGTCAACATGTCATAATGGATGAATGTGACACTTGCATAACTCAGCATTTGCCTGAGCACTGTTAGAAAGAGCAGGGGAGTCTTTGCAGTGCTAAGGCAGAAAAGAAGTTAAAAATTTAAGGATGTTTTCTTTTCAATAAGAACACCTAGTCAGAATAAGTTGGCAACTCCATGTTCGGAATCTAGGTTGTTACTCTAGTGTGCAGGAATGGTGAAGGAAGGAAGGAAAATCTCAAGGTCATGAGGAATAGTCTTTAGAGTATTCTTACAGGGCTTATCTATGCTCACATGCCAATTTTTTTTCCAAGTGCAAAGAATGGCCACTTGCTTGAGACAGGCCCAGTGCCATCCTTTATTCAAGTTCCTTTATATTCCTTTTTTTAAAGAAGCTGTCAAGTTCTTTTTTTGCAGCTGACAGGAGAGGCCAAATCTGTGGTACAGGAAAGGAGGCGCAAAAAAGAAACTTTTTTGTGTTGATGTTTTACTAAGTGAGCTAAGGAGAATTTTAGAATCATGTAATTTACTCTGGAGGCATTTACTGTACATAGCTATAGTGATGGTAATTTCTTTCATTGTTGAAGTGAAAAGATAACCATCAATCAGTTGTCAATTGGTCAATTGCAGAAGTGATGAAAAGAAACTGGTAGGAACAATCCTTCTGTGGCTACCTAGACCATTCGGAGGCTTAAGAAAAGTATGGGAACTGGATTGCATTTTTAAAAGGGATTGGACCAGATTTTCGAAAAGGTTAGTAGGCATAACTCCTTCGTAAAGAATGGCTTTGCAGTTATGCATAATCAGGAAATGCATTTAAGAAACAAAAAATTTAAAAGACATGAGGTTAAAAAGTGACAACTATTTATTAAACTAGATATCAGGTACGTAAGCCCCCAAATCCTTGAATTTCAATGTGCTCCTAATGAAGGAATAAATATAGTTTACTAATAATCTAACTCATATATTTTAAAACAAATTAATGGAAATTACTTTGAACTCATGCCTTAGTTCCAATCTTGGGCACTTTGAAATAAATAACTTTCCAAGCATTTATCATAAGAAGTAGAAGGTCCAAGTTAATTTTAAATACTGTTTTTAACCAAACATCTACATACAATTTAATTTTTTAAATCTTACGGAAGCTCATATAAAGGTTAAGATAAGAAAAAGTTTAAAAATCATTAACTTGCATAAAAGGCAAATGGCACTTTGGGACTTAGTGCTGTAAGAAAGATTTCATTTCAATTTATCCTATTTTTCTAAGAATGGCAATGTTATTGATTTATTCTGAGAGAGTTCCCCACACACGCAGTGATTTTTTTTTTTACTGTGGTAGGTAATAAAAAGGATTACAGGCCCCCAGAAGGATGAGATATCATCAGTTTGTAATCCAGCCCATGGTTTCCTAGATACCGTATTGTCTATTCTGTTCCGCTATGTGAAAAATGTTGAATATCAACAATGGGTTTCAGTGCTGTATTGTTGAGTTTTGTATGAACTAATCTAGCTTCACTAAAAAAAAAGAAAAGAAAAGAAAGAAAGACAGAAAAGAAAGAAAGAAATGAAAAAAAAAAGAAAAGAAAAAAAGAACCACAGCTTTGGACAAAAGTCTATAGCCACAGCATTTGAAACTCCCATTGCACAAGGGCTGACTGTAGCTGGGGGGAAGACATTTTACTCATTTGCTCTTCCCTTTCATACATCAGCTGGTCCCTCTTCTCAGGTGTAGATCACCTATTATAATTTCACCCAATTTTGATACTCTGATGAGGAAAGTCCCAGGACTTACCAGCTGGGGTAGGCCTCACAAGACAGCTCTGTTCATGTTTGGAAGGTAAGCTATTTGCACAACTTCTCTGCTGTAGTGTGCTGGCCTAGCTCTAAAACTTTGCAGCATATCACTCATTTTTAACTTTCACTTTTTTTTCTCTTTTCTTCTCTTGGAGAAAGAAAGCCTGACAGGTTTCTTCGGGAAAGTGGCCACCCATGGAATGAATGAAATGTTCTCTTTCTATTCCAGTAAGTAATTGACTTGTAACTAAAAATTGAACTGGCTGCTATGTCAACTGCAATGTGAGCTGCTGCTGGCACAGGTGTTGCTTACTCTTTAGCCTGGAAAGAAAAGGGGCTTAAACTGTGATTAAATTTCAAGTCAATTGACCTCAACATGATGGTACATAATTCTCACTTGCCTACCGAATGGCCTGAGTTCTCATTTTGACTCTGATTCTGGCACCTGTGTTTTTAATGTTTGGTGTAGCTAAAGCTAGGGTTGCTCTTTTGGTTAGAAATAAAGTGGGTGGAGAACAGTTCTGAGTAAATAACAAATGGTAGTCAGCCGACTGAGTTTTTGATACAGTACTCAATGTCTTCTATATTTTTTAATGCATTAACTCTAAGTTCATGTAAATTATTATTCAAACTTTTATTTTAAAAAGTATGGAGCCATGGAAAATAATTTTATTAACTGCTGGGGATACACAGTAAGTCCAAATTAGTGAATTACAAATAAGCAAAGGATGTGAGAATTTTGACGTAAAGTGCTTTTAAATGCTTAAGTTTGATCACGTAACTAATATCCTAGGCTAAGTATGCCTTACACTTTAATGATTTTTCAGTCCTAGGAATAAATAGCAGCTTTGTTTTTCCTAGTTTCTGTAAATAGAACAAAAGTCTATTTAACTTTAGCAAGATGACCCTATTTGAGTTTTGGAGACAAACCCAGGTCTACTCCCAAAAGCAAAATAAAAAGCAATGACATTTAAAATTACCATTTACACTTGAAGCTATTCTCCATTCATTTTATGTAAAATGGTTGCATGCTCAGAATTGATCCGTAAGATGAGAGCAGCCATAGATTGTTGTTTTTTCTTTCTAACTTCCTTTTTAACCTGGGAATTGGAAGAACTTGCTGATGATGCTTGCTTAACCCTGCTTTTAGTGCCAGGCTGTGACTAGCTCTCTGTGAAACCATTTCTGACCCTCTGCTTGCAGTGGTGAGCCTGAATTTTTCCCCTTCCTTGCCCATCACTGTCAGTCAATTATAGGATTGAACTGAACCAGAAAATCTGGTACAGTCTGGTAATTAGTACAAAGGGTTTCCAGTCTAGTGTAAAGACAGAGATGCAAGAGCCCCAGCAGTCACAGAAATCGTTTTGATTGGCCATGGACATTGCCTTTTAGTGCTGCTTGGTGACTTCCTAAAGATATTGCCTCCTACCCTACAGGTCTTCTCCTTCAAATACATTACCGGCCTTTTTTTAAAGTCGTGTGTGTGTGTGTGCGTGCGTGTGTGTGTGTGTGTGTGTGTGTGCGTGTGTGTGTATTTCTTTTTTTAGATCCAACTTCTCCTCTTTTTACTCTGTCATTTTTGCCTATCAAACAGACACATTTTGACTTGCCCAACAAAGAACCAAGTTATCAACACTCACAGAAACTGACATTTTTAATTCAGGCTTCATTATGTCTTTGAATTATGACAATGACGTACAAAGACATTTTAAGGGTTTTTTCATTTTTTTTAAATCTAGCATTGGGATGTTTATCTTTCTTTAGTATTCATATTTCCCTTTCTACCTTTATTCTCAGTAGTATATAATTAGCATTATCAAAACCATCAGCTATTATCCTTTCTGACTTTTGACCTTTATTTTTTTTTAAATATGTCTCAAGCTAGAATTCTCTAAAATAAGAAAAAAGTCCATAAGAGATTTTAATAAAATATTTTAGGGTTTCAAAGCAATGAAAGATTTTAAAATGTGAATCCCTTTTAAACATCGACATTACATGACTAAGCAAGTAATTGGTCCTATAATAAAATGATAGCAACAAAATAAATTTTAGTTTCAAAATTATTTTGTAAATCAAACTTGCATTTGATGGTAAGTGCAATTATACAGTATATATTTCATCATTACATTTTTAACCACTACTTTGGAGTTCTTGGCTTATTATTAAAGCTATTTTTAGATAAATTATATATGTATATATATTTTTTTTGCAGAAGCAAACATCCTCTTTGATTCTAGATTACAATGACCCCTGAGTCATATATCAGATACAATATAAAGGTTTGGTAACTTGTCTATGTAACAAATGCCTGCCTCCAAAAGATAGACACATCTATCTATTTTCTTAAATTTGTTTTAAGGACAAATTTAGTGTCTGAGACCCTGTACAAAATTGCAAAAGCAGCAGTGCTCAAACTAAGAGAAGCAAAGGAAGGCAAAAGGTTTTTCATTTCCAAGAATACTATCTTTAGAACAATCTGCATCATGATTTTAGTAGTGATGCACATGTGTTGTGAATCTTCTAAAGGATCCTTTATTTACCCACATCTTAATGTAGCTTTAAATATCTGCTTTATTCTATGTACAATCTTAACAAAAGTAGTTACATTACCATGTCTGGTACTGATTTTTGCATGTCTGACTTTGCTATTAAATTTCAAGAAGGTTAATACTGCTTTTGTAACCCTGTCATGAGTAATGCATTTTCCCAGTAAACATGTCATAATTTTAAAGGCTGTTCAAGAAGCAGCATTTCTGTTGAAATAGTTTTGCATTTATTCCTCTATTGTATATTAACCATAATATAGTGTAATGCATTGAAAAGAATGCGCATATTTATGTAATTAACACTTTTTGGTTTTAGCAAAACCTTGCCCATTAAAAACTAAGAGGGTCTTGGAACACTATATAAATGGGCAACTTTTTAGGAATAATATTTACATTCAATTTTAACTTGCCATCGAGTTTATATATTCAAATGTATCCAAAAAGTGACTGAGGGAAGAGTACATTCTGGGAATATTTTTCTTATTTTATTTTTTAATCTAAAATATATATTGAAATTCAAAAGGTGCTTGCCACATGATATATGGCCGTGTTCTATATTCTTTAATAGCTGAATGCTGTGTGGATCTATATAAAATGACCGGAGTTCACAGGCTTTTATACGGACTCAAAGATTTTTTTTCTATTTCAGTCTTACTCCTAGAAGTAAGGAGTAAGACTTGGAAAAACCTTACAGATCATCAAGCCTTGTGGTTTTCAAACTGTGTCCCCTGAGTTCTTAGGAGACATTCAGGACTGTGGGGGAGGGGAGATCAAGTGGGCTCCTGCCCGCTTGAGACCAGAATACCTCTGTTGTTATCTGGTGTGTATACTGGAGTTCCGTGTAAGATTTACTTATGAAAACCCCTTGCTGAAGGGGAAAAGGTGAAAAATTACCAATTGAAGCCATCTTATAAAAAAGGAAGGCAGGGTTTACACAAAGTTGCACACTGAGTCAGTAACAATGTCACTTTTGTAACTCATTTTCTTGTCTCTTAGTCCCAGACTCGCTCTGCTAAACTACAATAGACTTTCCCTACACAGTCATGGGTCTTTATGTGTAGGTATCCTAAACTATATTGCTAAAAGCACACACTAAGAGATCCATAGCAGTATGTACAAAATCAGAATACTTATTGAGGATATAGTATCTACGTGGTAAATGCAACTAACATATGGTAGACCAAAATCAATTCTTTATTTGGTAGTACCATTATTCTGGATGCATTATTGTGGTCATTAGGTAAACATTGATTCCTCTTATTTCACAGTAAGTAATATTTTGGAGGTTTTTTTTAAATAAAAATTTTAATTGTGGTTAAAAAAATAAAATGCACCAGCTTAACTGTTTTTAAGAGTACAGTTCAGTACTGTTAAGGGTATTTTTCACAGTGGAAAAAAATCAATTAGTACTTAAATCCAAAAGAAATAAATGAAAGGAAATAAAGCTGAATTAAGATGCTAATTTTCCCAAAACATGTTTTATAGACTACTATTCCCACAAGCTATGCCAGGTAAAATGGTCAAATAATTTATGTCCTTCTCTAGGAAATTCACAATGAAAATTAGTACCTGAAAAACTCTGAGAAATCATAAAGATCTCTTTGAACTTTGTATAATATAGATTATCCCAAACAATTTTTCCATGGGTTCTCCCTACCTTTATTTGTAAAATATCTATTTTTATTCTTCAAAGCTAATATTTTGTTGAACACACTTCAGGAAATTCTCCTGTAATCAAACCTTTGCAAATAAAAAAAAAAGACCTCTAAAGTAATGTTTATGTTATTTATGTTAACTGGCTCTGTGTTTACCAGTCCTTTACTTTATCTTGTGGATAGTAAATCCCATTAATTCAATCACTCCACAAATATTTAGGCTTGGTGCTAAGTGCTGGGAATACAGTAATGAATAAATCAGTCAGAACCCCTGACCTTACAGAATTCACACTCCAGGAAAGAAGTCACTGCAAGTGCACTAGTGTGAAAGAAGGAAGGGAGGGAGGGAGGGAGGGAAAGAAGAAATAAAGCGAGGGAGAGAAGGAAGGAAAGATGAAAGGAAGGGAGGGAAGGATGGAGGGAGGGAGGGAGGAAAATGAAGGAAAAAAAGGAAGGAAAAAATACAGGGAACACAAGCGATACTAGCTGTGTCTAACACTCATAGCTTATCTGGCTATGTTTGTTTTGTTTTTCCTAATTTTAAAATGAAAGAAGAGAGGAAGAAAAAAAAAAAAGCAGATAACCAATCGGAAGTTTACAATCTGGTCTTTGGATAGAGATAGTCCATAATATTTCTTTGAGATCTACTTGTGCATCAGTGGTTAGGTCTGTGATCGTTCTCTAGCAATCCCAAAGATGGGCTTCTATAGTTTAGAAGGGAGGCGATGGGAAGGGAAGGAAAGGAAAAAGGGGGGGAGGAAGGGAGGAAAAGAGGAAGGAAAAGAGAAAACACACCTTTTCCTTTCTCTCTCCTCTTCTTGTGACTCCTTAGCTATTGATGTTACCTTCCATATAAGAATATTCCTTTCAAGTGTCAGTGGAAGACCTTATCTGGTCCAGAGTCTGCATGTTATTGTCTCTCTCATCATTCAAAGAGTACCTCTCAATCAGATTCACCTCTTGGTGGTAACCATTGGTCCTACCTCTGTCAGGACATATTTTCTCTGACTACCTGTCCAGCCTTCTCTCTTGGGCTCTGACCTTCATGCTGGGAAATCTGTCTTTATGTGAGCAGAACGTGTCTCCTAAGCAATGGAAAAGACAGGCCCATGGGCATAGCATGGTTCTACAACATCCTTCCCATCCTTAGAACACCTCCATGAAAATATAAGCATGGCCCTGCCCAAAGAAACACTTGAAAGGTTGAAGAAGAGCCTTGTCTTCCTGTTGGACAATTCTCTAATGTCCTGCTTTCTTATATGGAAGGGAGTGAATTAAGTGCTAACCCTGTATGTACTACTTGAAAATAAATATTGTAGGTGACTGATCACAGAGAATAGGGAAGCAGGAAAAATTGCAAAATTTAAAAGAAAAAAAAAGAGGCTTGTAAGAGAAAAGCAAGAAAGACCTTATGCCAATTATGGTTTCTTAGCTGCATTTGCTGCCATGAATGTGTCACAGGCAAGCTCTGAATCAGGCCTGAGCTGAATCCCCTGGGATATTGAAACTTTGTTTTGCTGTTTCCCTCTTGCTCCTCCCCACATTTCCTTCAACAGGAACAATGTGAGATAAGATCGTTGTCAGAATACTGTGCAGAAAAGGGCTTAGAAAAGAATTTGGGATTTTCGAGTTCACATTAAGAGCTGTGTTAGTCTGTTTCCTTCTTTTAGCTAGTTGGGAATCAATTTTCTAATTTGTTCTCCTCTCTGTCATTTGGCTGTTGATATATGCTAGGCCATGCAGTACTTGTCTCTTTTTATTCCTTTTAATTAACTTTTTAAAATCAATTATGATTATTTGTATGGATTCCTACTCTCTCTTCTCATCAAATTTGTTTGGCTTATTTTTTATTTACACACCACTACCCACTGCTGTGAATTAACAATAACAAAAAATCTGCACTCTTCCCTTCCACCTCTTGAACTGGAGAAACAGTTAGCTAATAAGAGGCTAAATGAGCCTTAGAGTATAGAGAAGCTGGAATCCTTAAATTATTTAAATTGAAAAATGGCTGGTTTTACAATCAGAAAAACTCAAGTGGACTGTAAGCTCCTACTTGATTGTTCCCCCTTATCTGGATGATCTTGTAATGACAGCTGGAGTTATCTGCCATCAGCATCACTGTCCACAAAAGCTTCTACTCTCTCTGCTCAACTCTTCAGCGGCCCTGGGGAGCTGGAGCTGTTTCAGGGGAGAGGGCCCTGGAGGATTGGAAACTTTATTAAAATGCAAAGCTGTCTCTAGTGACATAAAAGCTCAGTCAAAAGCAATGGATCTAAAATTACAGAGCCAGAAATTATCTGCAGAATGGAAAAACTGAGATTTCATATACTGTAGGCTAGGGTCAGTGTAAAATAAAAAGCAATGTAAAATAAATAGCAGTGTAAAATAGGGCGCAAGAGATGGAGGAAAAAGAAAATACAGTGTTTCAACATCAGTAGTGCAACAAATGCCATATGTGTCAGGCTTGCCTTTGCAGAATTCTGTCTCAGGAAACAACCCAATAAAATGTATTATGAGAAGTCAAGACAGTTGTCTGCTTTGAAAGGTTAAGGAAGTACCCCAAAACAGTCCTGATTTTCTCTTAATAAGCAATTCATTCTCAGGCCATCACTCATGAATTTTCTGAAACTCATTACTAATAGTATTGGTAGTAATAGATAGTAATAGGAATCCATGACACATTCACTTAAAGTCTGAATGTGGCCTTTCACTTCACTTGCCATGTGAAAATGAAGAATCTAATCCACAAACTATGTTTCAAGTGTTTTTGCTCAATTTGATCCATTGTATTATAAAATAATAAAATAAGATCTTAACTCGTTTAACTCCAAGGACTCCACATATATTACTTACTAATAAGTTGAAATGTTGAAATAAAACTTGCTGCATGGTATAAGTATAGAACAGTAATTTGTTTTAAACAAGGAAAATTAGTAGCAGAATTAAATACGGCCTTCAGGTGATTTCAGTTTGAGTATACTAAGTTCTTCATTCATCCCTCCTTATTTTGCATTCAAAATTTCTTACTAGAAAAAAATTACTCTAAGCACAAAAAGTCATAAATAATATTCAAAATAGCTCAGTGTTCCTAAGAAGTAAAGTAG
Organism: Indri indri; assembly: GCA_004363605.1. Taxonomy (NCBI): domain Eukaryota; kingdom Metazoa; phylum Chordata; class Mammalia; order Primates; family Indriidae; genus Indri; species Indri indri. Next base: position 17,800 of record RJWJ010002809.1, on the reverse strand, counting down.
CATGTCCCCTTCTGCACATTACCGCTTTGAAAACATTTCTCAGAGAAATTTATTAACATCATCATCACCACCCTGACAATTACCTACCAATAGCCCTTTATTAAATGCTTACCACATTTCTCCCTACCCGCTACTCTCTCCTCCGAGCCTCATCTACAAGCCTCATTTTCCTTCTCGGGAACTTTGAAAAAAAATCAGTGTTGGGCTAAATTACCTAACCAATAATTTCTCTTTTCATGCAGCTAACAAATTCAGTTAGCAAATGAAGAAGGTAAATGAAGTATCCATTTCTTCACCTTTAGCACAGGACATAAAAATTACTGGTCAGATCACAAGTACCCCATATATCAGGAGCACCCTTCTTCCCCACATATATATAATACTTCTGGCCTTATTTTTTCTAAAAATTTTATATTTACACTCAACAAATTTATAAACTATTTTTAGTGATGAGAAAAGATTGATAGAATTAGTTAAGACTATTTTTTCCATTTTCAGTTCAGAGATAACTTCAGGTGTGACTTTGTAAACAAGCTTCCTTCTCCAACATAAGAAAACAAGATTCTCTCTATCCCCAAAAATGAGACTGAACACCAGAACATAGAGAGGACCCTTTGTCCAGCTCTCCCTTCCACCCCCCATTAGTATGCACTGCTGCGAACTTGAGGCCCAGTAAGGAACTTCTTTGACTTGGGAGGTTGGTTTTTTGCAAAACCTCAAGCTTTGTTTCCACGGGGACATTCACGTCAAATAGCGGTCCCCCATAGTAATTGTAACTCCGCCATGTTCTCCCATTCAACACAGTGTATTGGGTTGTGGATGAAAGCAATGCTATTACAAGGAAAACCTTGAATTTGCTGTAATTAATTCTTGACTATGTTGTCTGCAAACTCTAGAACTTATTATTTCACATTTCTTGCAACATATCTCAATCACAACTGATATGGCACACCAATTTCATGAAACTGGGGTTGAAAAATATCCATTTAGTGAAATTGGCAACCAAACTGGCAGAGCTACTAAATAGTAGAGATCCTTAGATGTTTACATTGAAAACATTATCTTTGAAATTTTTAGTGTTCAAAATGCAATGATTTTCTGAGAGCTTTTAAAAAGCTCAATACTTAGACTATGCCCCAAACAAGCTACATTAGAATTTCCAGGGATGGGACCCAGGCATCAGTATTTTTTAAAGCTCCACGGGTGATTTCAAAGTGCAGCCAAGGTTAAGAACCACTAATCTAAGGAAGGGAAAAGGGTGGGAGAAGGGGAAATCAGTATAGGAGGATATTAGGAAATTGTGTCATGCAATTATAATTTCAATTTGTCAACCTGGTATTTTGAGAGCTTCCAGTGACCACCAGAGATGGGTCTAAGACATTCACAGAGAGCTATCACTCCCTGCTTCTGTGTGTCTACCCTGTGGAGACTTACAATCCTGGGAGCCAAGCACGAAAAGGAAGCTGTGACTTCTCTATAGCTGCAGGATTCTAGCTCTTCAGGGCAAACTTACTCCCACACAGCTACTGACTTAGTAAAACTTCTCTCTATCCCTCTCTCTTTACAGGCAGGTAGAAGTAAAGAGTCCTAGGCCCACTACAATTTTTCCGAGAATAGACAGATTCAGACAAGAGTTTAAAAATATTAGAGTGTCTGTTGTGAGTAAGGCACTTCCTTAATCTGTACCACAATGCTATGAGGCAGGTATCAGATGTGTCCCCATTTTACAGATGAAGATATTGAGAAACAGTAACATAAAAAAGCTGCCCAAGGTCATACGGCTAATGTGGGGCTAAGTCTGGACTTTTTACTCTAAGACAGATGGAAAACTGACCAAGGGTCACCCTTGCTATTCATGGACAGCTGTCTGTGTCAAAAGAATCTTCCATTCTTTAGATAGAGAATCAAATTAGTATGCTAATTGTGTTCTTTGCTAGTATGGGTAAGCAAGCTTTATACTCACAGACATAGAAAAGAACCTTAGCATTCAGATATCAGGATGGCATTTGTCATCTTTTGAAACATCACCACTAGTTCTCATGACCAATTTGAGACTATTAGAGTTTCTTTGATTAAAAAAAAAGTTACAACAGCTAAGAGAACTCAGCATATGCATCTAGGCTCAAGCTTACATGGAACCTTTGAAAACATGGTATGACTCCTTCTTATGACATTTCTGAAAATGGAAATCCTCTTCAATTAGTGGTGATAGAAAAGAAAAAAAAACAAAACATTTTCTATGTTCTCCCTGTAAAGTCCTAGAATGTGATAGTGTAATTGGGATTTGGCCTCAACCCCAAACAGCTGCAGCCATCTGTTTCATATTTTGTAAACGTTTTCTCAACCAGAAATTGCTAGTTATCTAAGAAAGCAGCCTAAGGTAGAACCAACCCTCAACCAATTTGAAGAAAGCAGTTTATCTTTTATTTACTCATCAAGCATTGCTTTGTGTCTGTTACGTGCTACAACGCACTATTCTTCTAGCTTTTTCATCTTTACCCCTTTCTCAACTTCCTGACACTCCTTTATCCTCTTCTTCTCGCCTAACACCTTTATTCCCTTTCCCTCTATCCTCTGGGTCAAAACCTACTCTCAGATACTTCATTCCTATGACAGTAACTGTGGTTGATGACAACTAAAAAAGGTTATGATTTCCCGGGTGATACGCATTAGAACAGGGGCCAAATCCTTTGAGCTGAAAGGGTGAAGCTCTTGTGGTGTAATTACAGGCAGGGGTTTCCTGGAGCCAGATGAAGCCTTCTCCAGTCTTGCCACTCAGGTAGCAGCCTACTGCTCTCCTGAGGTCAGGTCCATGCCTTTTCATATTTTTATCCCAAGTGCTTGGCACAGTCACCAGCACAGTTGGAACTCAATAGTGAAGGAAGATTTGGCCGGAGGAAAGCAAGTTGCAATAATAAAGATGCCCTGACACAGATGAATGGGAAAATTTTGGATTTGTTTTGAGCCAAACTGGTGTAAGGAAGTCAGCTAAAAGCATTAAGAGAAGGTAACCTACTCTCCTTATTTGAATTCTTCTAGAAGCCAGGGTCAGATGTGAGAGATTTCTGGGGGTTCCAGGTAGTTTTAGAAGTTACATTGGGTTTTACTTAGCAGCTCTGGTCCATTTCAATTTGTTACATTTGTGTTTCATTAAAATTAGGATAAAAATGTTTATTGAGCACCTACTATATAACAGGAATGCAGCTAAGAATGGTAGATGTTGCTGTATAATCCTGGGTTCCTGCCCTGGTGAAGCTAATATTCTACTTAAAGGAACTGATGTGAAACCCTTAATTACATAAATCAGTATTTAACTGAGTCATATTAAGTGCGACAAAGGAAAAGTGCAAAGTACTAAAAAAGCATATATTAATAACAGAGTGACATGATCTAATAAAGAAGATCAGCCAAAGCTTCTCAAAAAAAAAATATATGTATATAATATTTGAGCCGATACCTGAAAGATGAGTGGGAGTTATCTAGGCAGAAAATTTATAAAAGAAGCGGACATTTCTAATAAACACCTTTAACATTCAACATACTAGAGCTAATCCTTAGATCAGTCTTCTTGCTGAGAATTGTCTTGGTTCCTTTCCTGATGTTCTTCAGGTAAGAAACTTTTTGAGATCTCTGTGACAAGCTGCCTATTCAAGGCTCTAAATTCAGATAAAAGAAAACATTGGCATAGAGAAAGAAATCATTTCCATAGATGTCAACATCTTTGCGAGACACAAGTATATTATGATCTCACTCATTACTGTTTCTCTGTGCTCTCGCCTAGGTCGTTAGCATGAATGCCCATTTGACAAACCCCATCAGTACATACACTCTAGACCAGCAGCTTTCAAATTCTGACATGTCCTCAGACTAGACTTTCTACTATATTTGGCTCTGTCCAGAAAACTTGAGTGAAAGAAAAAGAATTAAGAAAAAGAAAATGAGTCAAGGAACCAAAGACACCAGAGAGAGGCTGGTCAATGTAAGGGATACTTTAACCACCCCCATACCACCCTTTTTATATTGAGCCAGTACCTTGCAAGTTCATGGAAAGACATTCCCAAGCTCAGCATGCTATTTTATGCATCACCTTCCCTTGGCCTCCTTCTTCAGCTGATTAAATTTTTGTTCCTTAAAACTCAGTTCTAGCATTTTATCCCCTTACCCACTGTCCCAATCTAATTTAGATACACCTTTGTGCTCTCATTGCTTGCTACACTTTTATATCTTATCATGGCTATTTTGTAATAATTGGTTTAATTATATAACTCATCTTCTTCTTAAGGGAAGAAGTTCCTTAAGGGCAAGGCTCATGTTTTAATCATTTTTGTATCCCTTGTCCCTAGCAGAGTACTTAAAAAAAGAATCCATTGAATGAATTAATATTCATGCATAATAGTTACTTTTCCTTTCTTAGCCTCCAAAGAGATGGGAAAACTTAGATTTTGTTTTATCTAGTAAACAAGGCTGGTTTTGTATGTAGTAAACTTTTTTTTTTTTTTTTTTTGAGACAGAGTCTCACTCTGTTGCCTGGGCTAGAGTGCTGTGGCGTCAGCCTAGCTCACAGCAACCTCAAACTCCTGGGCTCAAGCGATCCTCCTGCCTCAGCCTCCCGACTAGCTGGGACTACGGGCAGGTGCCACCATGCCCGGCTAATGTTTTCTGTATTTTTAGTTGGCCACCTAATTTCTTTCTATTTTTAGTAGAGACAGGGTCTCGCTCTTGCTCAGGCTGGTCTTGAACTCTTGACCTTGAGCAATCCACCTGCCTTGGCCTCCCAGAGTGCTAGGATTACAGGCGTGAGCCACCGCGCCTGGCCCTGTAGGAAACTTTTGATGTATCCCAGTTTGAAATTCTTCTTCAATAATGATAAGCCTATTGTAGTTACCTTAACTAGGCTACTGATCTATAGTCTTTCTTTGAAAACCACTTAAGAACTAAACAGACAAGTATACATGATCCCACTGACCAATATGTCTGTCAAGAACGAAATTGGTGTTGATGTTCAGCGGTGTATAGGATACAACCATACGCTTAAGTCTGATCTTTCAGTCAGTGCATTTAGAATAATGTCCATGTTTCGTGTTAGAAAGGGCATAATTTCCAAACTATTATAGAAGAAAGGAAGGAATAAACTATGCCTAGAGGAATAATTGTCAACTGGTAAGTATGCAAATATTTAATGAGAAAAGGAAAAGATACATGAATAAAGGAATAATTGAATGCATGGAAAAATATAATACAATCCACAGGAATCATCAAGCTATAAGTTAGAATAGGGCCTTATCACTGGAAAAAATGACAAAGCCATCAAACACACACACACACACACACAAAAGCTATTGGAAGACCACATTTTCCAACCAAACAGGACCCAGATATGATTCTAATAGTCAATTAAAAACAAAAGAATGTGTTTAAAAAATACTAACCTGGAGAAAGCAAAAGTTTGAGGTACGAGGAGAGAGTGTTATAAATTCCAGAAAAATCCCCTTCCCACCCAATCTTTCCCCTCATGCTTCTCCCCCTACACAGACACAATTACCATTGTCCCACATACACAGTCACGCTCGTCCTGCTGACTTGTCTTTCCTGATATAACCCTGATTTGAAAACGAGGAAGTTAGAGATGATAGTAGGGTAAGAGAAGGTTATCTCCAACTGAAATTCCTCTCCCTCCATCTCTGCCTACCCTTTCTCAAGAGAGACATGAGTGCTACCGCTTCTCTGAAAACCTTTTCTGATCTCCCCTAGCCCCTAGCTAATCGCCCCTTCCACTGCACTACTTGCCTCTTCCCCTCTTTTGCACTTACTTCATTGTCTTTTACTAGCTCCCTACATCTGTCCTTCGGCTAGGACAGGAACTTTGAAAGAAGGGCTGTGTCTCAGTTATCTTTCATCTTCCACGCTCCCTCTCTTTTTCTCCATTCCTAGCCCAGTCTGGCCTGGCAAAAGTAGGAACTCAGAAAGTGTTTGTTGGATGGAAGGAAGGGAAGAAGAAGAAAAAAGAGAAAGGAAGTTTATTTCTGAAGGAAAGACCGTTTGTCTTCTTTCTTCAAATTATTTTCTCTTTCTAAAATCAGGGAGCAGCCTTTTTTCCTCCCAAGTGTTTGGGTGTGTGCCCTTGAACACCTTACGTTGGCAAAGAGCCCGCATTCCATCTCCAACCAGCTGAGTCATTTTCAGTTTCTTTGTGGTTCATTCATGCTTTTCCCCTTTATTGACACATTAACATTTCATGGTGAGTGGGTCCTATTCAGCTGGCAGCCCCTGTCAGCCCCCACACCTCTAAGCTGTCCTCACTTCACTAGTTCCCAATTGCCTGCCTCTCTTGGAGCTCTCTGTCATCATTGGCATCTGGTGGCAGAGGAGCTGTTTGTTTGCTGTTGCTATACCTAACCTATTTTTTTTTATTTCAGAGTATTACAGAGGTACAAATACTTTGGTTACATAAATTGCTTTTGCACCACCCGACAAGTGTGCCCATCCCCCAGACAGCCCACACCACATCCCTTAGGTGTGAATTATACCTAACTTTTTTAATGGCAACATGAAGCAAACTGTTAGAGGCTCTCTTCTCCTGTGTGTTCTTTTTGGAAGTGCCCAGTTCGTTTTTAAGAAATAGAAATATGGATAATGAAAGAACTGAACAGATCTAAAAGCTGCTTAATTTGGTATATTGTCAAAATCTTTTATTTTTTTATTTTTCTCCAATATCTACCCATCATTTACTTCCATGTCATCTGCAATGAGTTTCTTGTTTCATCTTGTTGTGTAGGTCATCCATTTGTACCTTAACCTCAAAAATAACAATAATCCATGAGCAAATTTAATAATTAAAAATCTAGCGTCTTGAAAGCCTGGCATATGAGGGTTGCTGTTTACTGGTTTCCAAAAGGAAATCCCACACACAAAAATTATCTGTTACAAGGTTAGCGTTTCAGGATTTACCTTTGTGCCTTAGGCCCTTAGTAGGTGCTCAATAAATCCCTGCTGGCAGACTGATTAGTTTTAGTAGCTCCCTATTATTTCCAAAAAGACAGCATTTTCCAGATTTTTCTGATCCACAATGAAACATACGTTTTCTTAAGGCTGTGGAAATAGAATAATTCATATTGCGAGGTTATTTATTACCAGCCAGACCCTCATCTTGCTCTACGGGGCTCTGATAATCACCTATTTCAGAAGCCATTAGCCTTCTGTGTGTTGTAAAGCACTCTTCACCATAACGTGTCTATGCCTTTGTATTCTAAGGGGAGGAATGGTGTGTACTGAAGTAACAGACCTCTGCTGACCAAGTAAGAAAGTCTTTGATGCACAAATAGCACATTAAACTGCTTTTATCTGATAGTGTTGAAATTAAACAGTGTGTGGAATCCCTGCCCAGGTATGGGAACATATAAAACCTTTGAGAACATGTACATTAATTCAAATGTTTAATATTTCTGAAACACAGACATATAAGAAAAATACACATGGAAAGAGTGTAATACTTAAGGCTTAGGCACTTACAGCAGGACAGCAGGAGCTGGATTTAACTTATTGATTTTAGAACCACTGTTAAAAAAAAGAGGCGAAATACTGCTTTTACTGTTTTCAGATAATAATGGCTATTGTTGCAAATTATAAAATTTAATTAGCTATATAAATGCCAGAGGAACAAATAGTGTGCTATTGTCTTGATATCTTTCCAGAAATTAGTCTTTTAAAATAAATTTGCCATATTAATCATCTAAAAATATTTTTGATCACTGAATTAATAGTTTGCAGCCTGTTTTCAGGTACTCATTGCCATAGGTGATTGCTTCTTAATTACTACATGGGCTTTTTCTATTCACTCATATTAATTCATGTTTTCTGGCACAGTCCCAAAAGGCAGCTTGCCCTATATCTTCTAATTACTTCTATAATTGAATTTGCCCACTTTTTCTAACCTATTTTTTAAACTGACTGTGTTTGTTCATGGTTTATTGTGTCTTTTTTGTGTCAGTTCTCTGCAAGCAGAATGTACATTGATTCTTTCCTCGTTTCTCATTAATTTTCAAGAGCTTTGCTGCATGTCTGTTTTTTCAGTCTGTCAGACCTATTTCTATACAACCCCCCTGCCAAAAAAAAAGACTCTTATTATTAAAGGTTAGGTAAAATAGACTGAAGTTAATTAATTCATTAGTAACTCTGAGCCAATTACTGAAGCCTTCTCTTATTTATATACTTGTTAACAAGACAGAAATGAGAAAGGCCAATTACAGGCGCATGTCCTTCAGAAGTTCAGCAAACCCAGAGCTTGTGCATGTGTTGACACCCCTCCAAAAAAATTCAGTTTATATATCAAATGTGTGAAATTGCTTTTAAAAAAATTGTTGGTTAGCACTCTACTGCATTCTATCCATTAATAAACTTTAAAGGTTTTTGTCCCCATCTAGATATTTTTAATATATTGAATATTACCAAATTCTCCTAAAATCTTCCTAAGAAGTATTGCTTAGCCTTAGAGCAATAACAAAAATGAAAGAAATTTTACGTATTTTCTGATTGTCATTATTCTCTTCTTGTCCAAGCTATTAAGCTTTTAATTCCTGAAATGAGATAATTGATTACCAGATACCATATAACTCTTTAAGTACGATCTACTCGATTCTTTTGAATATAGGAAAGCTTTAAAACATGTGGAAAGGATGTTTTTTCCATATTTTTCCTGGTGACTAATATAAAAAATTTTAACTGTTTTGTCCACACAAACTGCCTGTGCAATACATGTTATTAATACATCTATTACTCCCCCTTCCTTGCCTCAGAAACATTTTGTTAATTTCACAGGGGTTAGGACAAAAGGTGATAGATGATTGATCAGTTTCCTGTATGTCTACATTGTCTTCATATGTTTGTGTCGGCATGGGGCCCACAAATCAACAAAGAGTCAATTGACGCTAATGTTTCAATAAATTGTCTGGTTGTTTGAATTAAAACCAATTTGAGTTATATTTTTCTTTTTTCTTTTTAACTTTTTAAATATGATGTGGACATGTGTTGCCACAGTTAAGTGATGCCAAAATAGCATCACAGTTACTGCTGCCTAACTTTAGTTTTTCCTTGGTCCCAGGTATATTGAAATTCAATCAATTATTTTGTAGCATAATAGTTATAATCACGGCATAATAGACTAAGAAAAAAAAAGTCTCAGCAGATGATTTAGTCCTGGTCCTTGATTCTTGGAAGACTAAAGAAAAAAAGCTTAAAAATGTGTAGTCTACCTAATCCAGGGAGTCTTTCTTAATTCCTCTTACATTGATTGAACACTTTCTTGCCTCTGAATTTCTACCTTTTCCTATTTATAACTATTTTATAAAAATTCTCACTTTCTACTCTGCATTATAATAACTTGTGTCTTTTTCTTTGCTGAATTATTAGCTAACTGAGGGCAGTAACTATGTTTTATGCACTTTGTAGCTTTAGAACAATTCCTGGCAAATAGTAAAACTTCGATAAATATACGTCAAAAGAATTAGGGATGAGGCATCCTAATCTCTCTTTAATTTGTTCAGAGTCTAACCTTCCTCATTGCCTTGGCTCACTAAAGAATCTCTTGCTTGAAATCAGTTGATGTATCTTAATTTTCTGTGGTAACTGAAATAAATTGGTAACAAATGTCCCATTATTAACTCACTATGTAGGCTTCTCCACTCCAAGATTAAACATCTATACTAAATTTTTTTCTCAAGTGAGCTGCTTTTTATTCTTTTAATTACTACATAACTTTTTTTTTTTATTGTTTTTTGTTGCTTTGCCGATCTTCGGTCTGTTACTTTGGGCCAAGACCACACAAGCCCTCATTACTCTTCCCACTTGCGTGTGTATTGCAGTCTCTGTATTTTCTGAAACACCTATATGAATCAGAAATTAGCTTTTCTGGACCTCTTTACCCCTTAGGGCTTTTACGAATTGGTTCTTCATGCCCCTGCTTCAATGAGGCTGGATTTTTCTTCAGCTAACTTTCGTATATTGTCCTGCCTCTCTTTCTTTTCACTTTTTCTTTCTTCTTTCTTTCTTTCTTTCTGTCTTTCTTTTTTTCTTTCTTTCTCTTTGTTTTTTATAGGTATTTAAGGTACTTTATAGCCACATCTCTTAATAGCAGTGTTTCCTGTGTTTATAATGAGTTCTCTTTATACGAGCTCTTTTCAGAGATACCATCTCATTTGATTCTTACAGGCCAAGTATTAATATTATGCAGATGAAGAAACTAAAATTCAGGGAGGTTAAGTGACTTGCCTAAAGCTACACAGATAGGTTACAATTTCACTTTTTAAATTCTTATCTTGTTTGCCTCCCTATGAGAACAAAATCCAGAAGGGTGCCTTTTCGTAGTTAAGTTTTACCTTTTGGGTGAGGAATCTACCTAATGTACTCCCAGACAGCAGGATTTGTTGCTAGTTAAATGATTTTTCCAGTAATTATATAGGTCATTCTAAAGAAGAAATGTCACCTAGTGTAGTGCTTCTCAAACTTTAACGTGCGTAGGGGATCCTGTGAAAATGCAGATTCTGATTGAATAGCTCTGCACTTCTCACGAGCTCCCAGGTGACGTGGGGGGCCAATGCTGCCAGTCCCTAGACCTCACTTGGAGTAGTTAAGTCTAGTGCACAGAGCAGGGCTTTAGAGCTAGAGATACTTGATTCAAGTCCTCGCTCTTCTGTTTACTCACTATGACCTTGGGCAAGCTACTTAGCCGCTCGGAGCCTTAGTTTTTTCATACTTAAAATGAGCATAATAATACATACCTTACTCACTGAAAGCCGAACTGGCAGGTAGGGAATTGACTTTGGTGACTTGGCCTGCGTCCACTCCACACTGCCAGCTGACCCATCCTCCCGTCGTCTGCCTCCACTCAGAACTGTCCAGTGAGCCTCACTGCCTGGTGAAATATGACGAACTCCTCCCCTTGAGCCTTGAACCTTCGCCGTAATAACCACAAGTCCTCTTTCTAGCTTCATCTCTCCCTACTTCCTACGTAGACCTTGCATGTAGCTGACACACGGGCTTCCCATTTCCTCCTTCTGAGTCTCCTTTGTCCCACCCAACCCTTCCTCATATCTTTAGAAATCCTACCTGCCTTTAAGTCCCTTCTTTCATCCAGGGTCCAACTGGAAGCATTTTCCTTGCTATCCGCCCTCTCCCACTCCCCAAAACCCTCACATGTCTAGATAAGTCTCCCTGATATTTGAATCCTTTTAACAGTCTGTTTATATTATATCCCGAGATGGTTTCTTTTATATTCTATCTTATGTTCTTGCTGTGTCTGTAACTGTCTCGCCTCCTTCTATGTCAAAGTTTGAGGAGCGCAGGGATCCAGGTATTGTTCTAATAGCACAGTGGTGAGAACACAGCTCTGAGGCCCGCGGACCTGAGCACTTTCCCCAGCTCTACCGCTTGCCAGTTTGGTTGCCTTGGACGAGTCTTCTAACCCATCTGAACGGACTTTTCTCATCTTTAGAGTGGGTGCCAATAATACCTAACTTGCAGTTACTGGGAAGAAACTTTGTGTAAAAACACATCACACGGTATTCAGCACATAGGAAGACGGGCTCATGTCAGTGAAATTAAATGGATTAGAACTGACTGTTTAATCCTGTCACAACTCAGACATCCATTCTACTTGTGTTAACAACTGGACCCAATCCCAGACTTCCAATTTGTGTGAGCATTTTAACATTTTCTTCTCCGATTATGTTTATGTCGGTGTTAAGTCTTATCAGAATATTCCATATTCAGCCCTCTTGAAATCAAAGCACATTTGATGATCTAGCTCTGAGTATAAAGTGATAATTTAAAAAAAAATGTGGTTTATAGTTAAACCGGGGTTTGAATCTAAATGGCCACTCTAAAATGGTTTCCTTAACCTCTCCAAACTATGGTAATCTCAGAAGGTTGATTTGGGATTTTTTTTTTTTTTTGGATTTTTAAAAATAATTAGAGAAAAATATAAAATAGAAAAATATTTATAGAAATAAATAGCTTTTTATTTCTATAGCCCCAAAACACTAATAATATTATCATGGGTGAGGGGGGTAAGTTTAAATACTCCAAAAAGTCCTACTTTTATAAGTTGAATTTATATATACTTATCCTTGAGAATTTAAGTGTTTTATTTATTTCAATAATTGCTAAGGAGCAGTACATTCTTTTAAAAAAATTCTTATCAACTAATTTTTAAAGTAACTATATTTAATAAACTGTATCACTAGTCTTGGGGGAACAAAACTACATTTTTTTAAAACTAGAAGTTAAATGTTGCCAGTGAAACCAAAGTTTACTCAATGCCTCAACACAGTGTGAGAGATGAATCCAAGTTGCATCTAAACTTAGGGCAGCCAGAGCCAAAGTCACAGCTATAGTCAGTATGTTGTTTTGTCGATGTGGGTAAAGAGGGTTTTTAAAAGAAAAATGGAAAATGGGGCAAACCTTGTTTTAATCAGGGAGTATATGGAAAGAAAATTAAATGCCTATGTTAAAACCTATTCTTTCAGACTACCAATAACATTTTTTCTTAGCCTCAAGGGACCATCCTAAAACAATGGCTCATAGTGCTTTTAGAATAGGAACTAAAGTTGTACACTGTGCATGTATAGTCCTACACAAGAGAAAGGCAATGTTTGAAGCTGCTGTCGCCTCCTGGAAAAAAAACTGGAATTCTGAGTCGAATATGTATGTATTTTCTATTTTCCTGTATTGTGGGTCTTTATTGCTAAAAATATTTTTGTGAAATCACTCTGTACTTCTTTAAGCTTCGTGTGGCCTTTTTTGCTTGTTCTCAAATCTCAAACCACGACATGGTTATGAAACATCTTGAGTTATTAAACATAGAAGAAATCGTGTCTTGTTTGTGAGCTGAACAACAGGCCAAACAATGTCTTCAGAAACAAAGATCTATTTCATATGAAAAAAATGTTCTTTCTTATTATAAGCTAGAATGAGGAATGATTTCAGGACAAAGAGACAGAAACCATCACTTGAAAGTTATAATGTTGAAGCTCTCTAAGTAGCCGAAAATGCAGTAAAGATTGGTTTCTTTGTCTAGGCCTATCTGGCCAGTGTAAATCATCTTATTGGATGATCAAATCTTGAAGAATCACCATGGGATTTAAGTTACCAGTCTGCAGTACAGCGATGATCAATTTAACAACAATGAAGAGATATTTAATTTCACCGTATGCATTATAAACACAGACCGAGACACTCTATAAAATGATTAATAGCAGGGGCTTCAAGTCAGACCCACCTGGATATGAGCTCTGAGTCTACCACGTATTAACCATGTGATGTTGGGCAATTTAACTTTGTGAAGTCTATTTCTTCATCTGTAATATGGGGATTATTCCTTATTTCATCAATAGTAAGATGCATTTTTTCACTCTGATATCATAATGCATCTTACAACTGATGGTATGTCTCAGTTTAATCGGAAACATTTTTTGCTTTCTAGTACATAAACTAGTTGTGCAATTTATTAATACAATCTATGGCATTTGAGATTCAATTAAACAATTGACATGTACCTCATAGAGTTTTTTTGAGTTATAAATAAAATAATGATGTAACCTTCATGCCCTGTAAAACCTAGCCCTCAGAAGACTCTCAGTAAATAATCCCCATTAATATTGTACAGCAAATTTTTGTAAAATCCGGCATTTTCCTATCTTGTTAGTCATAATTTACGTTTGCCAACACTAGAAGTTAATTTCTTTGCAAAATCCTGTGTAAAACAGTCTGCCAACTTCAGTTCATCAGATTTCCTCTAATTTCTTTGGCAGCAACATATTGACACTAAAGGTTTAAATATAAAATATGGTCAAAATAAAGGTTTTGTGAAAGTCCACGGTGATTTGTCAGATTGAGTTGTCTGCACACACACACACACAAAAGAGCCAGTAGTGAGCATAGTAAGCACTCTGGAAGTGCTGAGAGGCAACAGTCTGCAAAGAGTAGTTAAAGAGCATAGATTCTGGAGGCAAACTGATTGGGTTCAAATTTTGACTTTTCCCCTTACAAACTGTGTAACTTTGAAAAATTACTTAACATCTCTGGGGCCTCCACTTCCTCTTAGAGTTATTGTGAGAATTACTAATTAAATGATCTAATATAGTTAAAGCACTTTTACGTAAGTTTGCTATTATTAAAGAAAATACACCCTTCATGTGTTTGAGTTCCTTAAAATGGTCTGAGTTTTCTGGTAGGGAAAGGTAATATTCCAACAAATTTGCTTTTTAAACAGGTGAGTATTGTAATTCTGGTAGTGAGAGGCATGTATAAAATATAAAATCTACAAACAGTGCCTTTAAGATATTTGCAATCATGACACGTAGCTGGTAAAACTGGTCTATCTGGCAGTAAACATACAACTGAAATAAAAATATCAGATAAGTCTGAAGTTGCTTCTAACAACCTCTGAAGTGTCTGTATTATCTTGTTATGGAGTAAAATTCAGCTAATATAGGTCAACCTGTACCCCAAGAAAAGGCCATTATGATTTGTATTTTTAGAAGGGTCTCCTCTAGCATATGTTCAGTTCTAAGGCATATTGTTCTAGTTTTTTTTTTAAGGTTATAAACATGACTATTGTGCTAGAATAACTATATCCAACAAGCATGTGTCTCTAAGTATTGAAGTTGGATGTGGCTTTTAACTTATTGATCACACCTTTTACATATAGATAATCAACTCCAAAATGAAATAAAGCTTACCTATAGTTAATCATTATTTTTTGAGTGGTAATTACGTGGTAATTCACCTGAACAATTGCAATCAGTTTTATTTTTTCGTAACCAAAGCACATTTTAGCTTTTCTTTTCTTTCTTTGTTCACATTTTATTGACTCTCTAATGTCAATCATCAATGTCACTATCAAGAAACCATAGCACAGTGTGTTGAAATGTTCAAACAACTTGGCTCGAAAGCCTAGTTCTGTCACTCAGCTAATACCCAAATATCTGATAAGATTTATTCTTGCTTATGTCATAAGGGGCTGGATGGTCCTCTTTAGCCTGTAGCTCTGCCATGTTAATACGTCTTTCAAGGTCACCCTGGTGGGAAAAGCAGGAACTGAAGGGACTCTTTTAGGGGCCAATCCTGGAAATGGCTTATGAAACTTCTATCCAATTCCAATGGCTAATACCCAATCACAAGCCCCAACCAAATCACAAGGGAAGCTGGGAAATATCATCTTCCTAAGTGTCCAGGAAGAGGAAAAAATGTGATGAATAGCATTTTCTCTTCCAGACCCACTCCTAACTGTGTAACTTGGGGCAAGTTACTCATCTTCCCTGATCCTCAGCTTTCTCATTTGCAAAGTAGAAATAATAATACCTACCTTACCGAGCTGATGTAAGGATTAAATGAGGAAAGGAATGTAAAACACTTAGCATGTGGTAAATACTTCATAAAATTGTTATGTATTATTACTAATAATCAATAGACTCTCCCTCTCACATGCATACACAGGACCCAAGTCATTAGCACCTAAATTCTTTGGTCCCTACCAATGTGACTCTCTGCTGACTCTTTAGCTCCTGCCCAAGCCCGTCTGGGTGCAGGACTTAGGACAGGCAAGACTCTTGGCCCTGAGACGTTACTGAAGCATCATGCTACAGGAGCTGGGGTAAGCAAAACCAAAGCTAGGAATTTTTTTTGTTTGAGACAGGGTCTCGCTCTGTTACCTGGGCTAGAGTACAGTGGCGTCATCATATCTCACTGCAACCTCAAACTGCTGGGCTCAAGCAATCCTCCTGCCTCAGCCTCAGGAGTAGCTGGGACTACAGCCACATGCCTCCATGCCCAGCTAATTTTTCTATTTTTTGTAAAGACGGGATCTCGGTATTGCTCAGTCTGGTCTCGAACTCCTGACCTCAAGTGATCCTCCCGCCCCGGCCTCCCAGAGTGCTGGGATTACAGGCGTGAGCCACCATGCTCTGTCCAAAGCCAGTATTTTAAGGAGCTGTATTAAAGTGATAGAAGACAGAGAAAAGAACCACTAGTCATGTGAATTTATGCTTAAAGAAGAACATGTCCCAAGCTAGCAGCTGCAAGAAAGGAAAAAAATGAACACATATTGAGATTTCAAATGTAGCAGGCATCATGCTAGGGCTTTCACACAAGTGACCTCATTTAATTTTCACAACGATCCTTTGGTAATAATCATTAACTTCAGTTTCCAGTAGGGTTAAAGTAACTTGTCCAAGCTTCCATAGTTAACTAAGAAATGATGTAATTGAGATTGGGTCTTCAGAGTCCAAATGTAACGTTCTTTGTTCTATGGCAGCACTTCACATCTTTCAGTGATGCTGAATTGTGCTAAGAACCACTAGATTTCAGGGAATAGACAGGAAATTTATTTTGCTCAGGGAAAGGAAGCGATCCATTTACCACCTCAAGCAATTCCCCTTCCCCCACTTCCCACATGGTCAAAAGCTAAATTCAGGGTCAGTCTAGGGTACAATGTATTTTTAGTGAATCTCTCCCAAACACACACAAATATACCATAATCTGTTTGCTAATGTTTGAATTCATTTCACTGAGAGAGGCTATGAGTATGTGGATAGATTTCCATCTACATATATGTGAGACCATACATCTCATTCATTTGGGGCACATACAAGATAGAGTTATTTTACTGAGTGAATTAAGGATTTGGATGAAGAAAGCTGATCAATCCAAGGCCACAGCTCCCTCACTTGGCAATCTGACAGCTGTCTTCCCCTGCGTACCGAAAAATGGTCCAGATGTAGTCTTGAGTCCTTTGTAGCCACGCAGGCTTAGAATATGGTGGGAACTGGTCCCACAGAACAGTCCCATGAAATGAACTCTGAGTACCGTGCTGCAAAGTGCCCTCAGGGCATCCAAATATATCCAAACAAACCAAGGGATTTGGAGCTTAGCATTTTACAGGAACAGTATTAAAACAGAACTACGTCTGCGACAGCAAAACTGAAATGAATATAAGATTAGGTTTTTCCAATCTGTCAAAATAGATTTATTTGGAATTGTGAGCAGCATAAACTCTATAAGTTCCAGTCTCTGCCTCTATTTCTAACACATGTGAGGATTCTACCTAATGATTTGCACAGGTATAAGAAACAGTTGATGACCCAACATGCCTCTCCTACTTTTAATATATTTGGGCTCCTGTGTCAATTCTACGAAATGATTTTTTCCTTATCATTAACTTTCATGGGGACTACTTTGAACAGGGCTTTTGTAATACACATGATACTGAGAAGCAATAAAGTAGAGTGGTTAATGGTTAGGAGTATGAGCTCTGGAGCCAGAGTAAGTTTGTTTGAATCCAGGCTTCATCACGTACACACTGTCCAAGTTTGGGCAAGTTACTCCTATACACCTCTGTCAAATGAGGAGGTGAATATTGCTACCTCGTAACCTGTTTCAAAGATTAAATAATTTAATATAATATATGTAAAGCACTTAGAAAGGGGACTGACACTTGCTAACAGCTCCATTCTCTAGCAAAGACCTCAAGAATGAGGGAAAGGGCAAGAGGCAGAGAAGAGCCAAGCTACAGCCTCTATTCCCACTCAGTGGGATAGGAAAGAACTAGCATAAAACGGCTAAAATTGGTCTCACTAGTCCATGTCTCAGCAGTTACAAAACACAGACCAGTGCTTCTCAAACTTTTCTTAAAAGCGTTTTATTTTTAATTATTATGGGTACATAATAATTGTATATTCTCAAACTTTAATGTGCTTATGAATCACCAATAAATCTTGTTAAAATGGGGATTCTTTTTTTTTTTTTTTTT